>JAKSZT010053770.1:21190675-21397800 GCA_026826555.1 Tolypeutes matacus
AAAAAAAAAAAAAAAAAGAATTAGTATATAAGTACGGCAATATCTGGAGCAGCTATGTGGGGGTGGAGCTCTTATTTTAAATAGGAGAGACAAGAGCATATATGAATGCTGTTGAGGAGGATTCAACAAAGAGGTTGAATGAGAAGCAAGGCCCCTGAGAAAGGGGAAAGAGGATCAGGAGTAGAGTATATGCAAGAGAATTGGAGCTTTGAGAGGAAGAAATGCATTCCTCTTTTAAACAGGAGGGAAAAAAAGGAAAGAATGTGTTCAGATGCAAGTGTATTTATAGAGTGAAGACAGAGGAATTCATTCTCGTGAATTTCTCTACGAAGTTTGAGAAACAGTCATTACCTTAGGGTAAGAGTAGAGGTAGATTTGGAGATATTAAGAAAGTTAGGGAACATGAATGTGCTAAGCCAGGCTTTATGATGCTTGAAAACCCATCTGAGATTTCTGATGGTAATAAATATATAATGATATTAATGTGCTAATAGTTGATCACTGGAACAGTGGGGAAAGTATAATAATATTAGGATAGATTCTGAACAATTTAATGGATGAAGGTATTTTTTTTACAGGAGGGAAGAGAAATAAAGATTTAGAATATTGCCTTCCATGTTTACCCTGAGACATACAACCCAACTCTTTCAGGTGTACCTAATTTAACCAGAAGTAAAAAAATTATCCAAAATCGAATGTCCATTTTCTCTGTCCTGGCAATTTCTCTTTGGGAAATTGAATGAATGATTTACTTAAATGTGTGAAGCTGACCTGAAAACTGTAACAGTTTGGGAATAAAGGCTGCCATGGTATATCCGTGATGAACCAATAATGCAACGATCAAGAGAGTTAGGCCACTGTATGTGGCTATGTGAATAGGAGGATGAAGCCAACACACAGAAGGAAGAGATAAGAAGCCGTGTGGCAGAAAGGTTGAGTGAGTAATTTCTTAAGAGTTTCAAGTTCCCATGTAAGTATCCTGTGCTTCCTATGGTTGGATTCCAGGAGGTTACAGATACCATTAAAATATAATTTACTTTAAATGGGATAATTCACATTGGTTTCTACTCCATGCAACAAAGCATCCTTGTCTAAAGAAATCATGGTGTTTTCAATTTGGCTGTATTTATTATAATACTATGTTGATGTTTATATCAATCATTGGAGTTAATATAAAATTTGTCTATACCCATAGTATACATAAATTAAAGAAATGTAATTGTTCTCACAAGCTAATACCTAAGAATAGAGATAACTCATTTTCAGTGGGCTAAAATAATGGAGAATAAGGAGAATTCTTTGATTTTTATAACTTTCTTCTGTCAATATTTCCTAAAGTAATAATCTTGTTCTCTCTTTTTGTAACCAACAATGACTTTACCACTGCTGACACCTGTGCTTTAAAAGATATGTGTTATATTTATTGAGGAAAGCAGTGCTTTACCTGTCATTTGCCATTTGAAATAACTGAGAGTCAACCAACAGTTTTAATTAAAATTGTCACATGAATACATGCCATCCTCAACTCAAACTCTTAGCAATTTATTTGTGTAACTAAACCATAAATTGAAAAGAAAATATCAAAGCAATTTTAAAAAAGATGTTGGTTGGATGTTTCATTCACAGTGAAATTATTGATTTTACATATTGTGGATTGCAAAAGGCTGCAATGGACGTAAAAACAGTGAAAAAGAGAAAATATTATTCTTCAAAAGTATTACTTTAAATAACACAAGACTAGAGGGAAAAAAGAGATATTGGGGGAAAAAGGAATATTGAGGGAAAAAGGTTTACTGGGGTCTTTTATCAGATTTTGTAAAGACTGAAATTCAAAATGATTACTAAGAAAATACTGCAAAAATGCTTCTGAAACATCAATGTATTACTATTCCAATCATGAATTACCTAATTTGTTCATAAAAGCATTTTATAATTCCTATTTGTGGTGTTTCTAATATATGCAGCAATTGCAAAGCTTTACACAGGGTAGCATGCTCAAATTAATATCCTGGTGAAATTAAAAAGAAATTCCTGCCAAAATAAGAGAATTATTTCAGGTTTCAATAACAAAGAATATGAAGAGAGAGTTCTATTTTACTCAAGATTAAGCATCATCTCTAAAATCTCTACAGATTTTTTTTAATACCCAAGTCTAATTGATTTATATTTATGTAGCTGCATAGCAGCATTAGCATAACATGGGAATTTATCAGAAATTCGAAGTCACAGGTCCCAGCCCAGACTTACTGAATCAGAAGCTCTGATGGGACCTAGCAATCTGTTGTGACTATTTTGAGAATCACTGAGCATCATGAACTTTAAAGGAACAGGGGTTATAAGATAGAGGCATTCTGACCTGGAAGTGGCAGTGGTTGTGGAGGATGAGCCCAACTCTGACCCTCCAGCAACTCACAGTTACTATGTATTGGAAGATGAGCAGCTTCAAAGGACTTCACAGGATGAACTCAAGGAATGGCCAGGCCTTAATTACAACTTGAAGGTGAAGAGATGGTCAGTGAAGAGTATAGAGTATAGAGGTTGGTAGGCAGTTGTTAACTATACAGAAGAGTTCCTGGGAAGAGAGAGGAAAGATTTTAGAGAGAGAAATATGGGTGAGATGATTCAGAGAAAGAAACATAGGATGGTAATGGCACTGTGGGAGAGTAACGACCCCCATATTGGGAAATGCTTAAGGGCAATTTGTATATTCTGTGGTAGGCAGCATTGTAGTATACAATAGCAGTTAAACAGACAGATTTAACCAATGAACTCCCTTGGTTCAATTCTTGGTCCTATCACAAAATAACTTTGTGACTTTGGTTAGATTGTTGTTTTTCTCGAAAATAGAGGGAAAAATAGTAGCTATCTTGTAGAATTATTGAGGGTATTAATAAGATAATGCTAATGTGTTGGGAGTTTAAACATACATTATGGAGGGGTTCCAAGATGGAGTTAGTGTAGGAGGGCACACACTGCAAGCTCCCAGAGCAAGGCGAATTGTGGATGGGGTCCTGCCCGGGGGTCTGTGCTGTGGGCGCGTGGAGTGAGAAGCTTGGGACATCTATCTGCACAGATCGACAGCGTGGACAGAACGGGAACATAGAAAGAAGCAAGGAAATCAAATAAGAAGAAAAAGTGTCAAAGGGAAAAATTAACACACACGCAGAACCACCAGCTAAATAAAACTCTAGAGCAGAGAGAGAAGCTAATGAACTGAATAAACCCATCAAGATAAAATGATGACTAGAGGGCAACAAAAAATTACAAATGACACTGAGAAACAGGAAAACATGGACCAGTCCAATGAACAAACTAAAAACCAGGAGGTGATGCAGAACATTGTACAACTAATCAAAGCTATCCAAACAAATATCATGGACCAACTTTAAATAAGTGAAGGAAGAGATTAAGGATATAAAGAAGACACTGGGAGAACATACTGAAGAAATTGTAAACATGCCTAAAAAGATAATGGATATGATGGTGATCAATGGCACAATCCAAGAAATCAAAAAGACGCTGGATTCACATAACAGCAGATTTGAACAGGCAGAAGAAAGAATTAGTGATGTGGAAGACAATACAGCTGAAATCAAACAGATAGTAGAACAGATATACAAAAAAAATAGATAAAATACAGCAGGGGCTCAGGGAATTAACCGACAACACCAAATGCACAAACATACGCATTATGGGCATCCCAGAAGGAGAAGAGAAGGGAAAGGGTACAGAAGGAGTGTTGAAGGAAATAATGGCTGAAAACTTCCCAACCCTACTGAGAGAGATGGATGTGCAGATCCAGGAAGTACAGCGCACCCCAAATAGTATAAATCCCATCAGGCCAACTCCAAGATATATACTTGTCAAAATGTTCAATGCTCAAGACAAAGAGGAAATACTCAAGGCAGCAAGAGAAAAGAGAACCATCACATACAAGGGAAGCACAATAAGATTAAGTTCAGATTTCTCAGCTGAAACCATGGAGGCAAGAAGACAGTGGTATGACACAGTCAAAATACTAAAAGAAAAAAACATCCAGCCATGAATTCTCTATCCAGCAAAATGATGGAGAGTTCAAAATATTCACAGATAAACAGAAATTAAGAGAGTATGTCAATAAGAAACCTGAACTTCAAGAAATACTAAAGGAAGTTCTACAAGTTGAAAGGAAAAAACAAGGGAGAGAGAGTTGGAGGAGAGTTTAAAAACAACTAAAAAGACAAAACCAGAAACAAAACAACATATGACATACATTAACCCAAAGAAAAAATGGCTGAAATAAGAAATTCATTACGAGTAATAACACTGAATGTTAATGGATTAAATTCACCAATTAAGAGACACAGATTGGCAGAATGGATAAGGAAATATGATCCATCTATATGCTGTCTACAAGAAACCCACCTTTGACCCAGGGATTCAAGGAGGCTGAAAATGAATGGCTGGAAAACCATTTTACAAGCTAACAATAGCCAAAAAAAGGGCAGGAGTAGCTATTCTAATATCAGACAAAATAGACTTTAAGTGCAAAACTATTGTAAGAGACAAAGATGGACACTATATATTAGTAAAAGGGGTTATTTCTCAAGAAGAGAGAACAATCATCAACATTTACGCACCTAATCGGGGTGCCTCAAAATACGCAAGGCAAACTCTGGAAAAACTAAGAGGAGAAATAAATGCCTCTACAATTATAGCAGGGGACTTTAATACACCATTATCGTCATTAGACAGAACATCTAGACAGAGAATCAATAAAGAAACAAAGGCTCTCAACAATACATTAAAGGACCTGGACTTAATAGACATATACAGGACACTACACCCAAATACAGCAGGATTTACATTCTTCTCGAGTGCACATGGATCATACTCCAAAATAGGCCATTCTAGGCCACAGAACAATTCTCAATGAATTCAGAAACATTGAGATTATACAAAGTAATTTCTCTGACCATAACGGAATGAAATTGGAAATCACTAAGGGCCAGAGAAACAGGTTAGGCACAATATATGGAAGTTAAACAACACACTCTTAGACAAACAATGGGTCAAAGAGGAAATCTCAAAAGAAATCCATAACTACCTTGAAACTAATGAAAATGACAACACAGCATATCAAAACCTATGGGATGCAGTGAAAGCAGTCCTGAGAGGGACGTTCATAGCCATAAATACATATATTAAAAAAGAAGAATGAGGTAAAATTGAAGACCTAACTGCACACTTGGAGGAACTGGAAAAACAACAACAAACTAAACCTAAAGGAAGTAGAAAGAAGGAAATAACAAAGGTTAGAGCAGAACTAAATGAAATAGAGAATAAGAAAGCACTAGAAACAATAAACAAAACCAAAAGCTGGTTCTTCGAGAATATCAATAAAATTGACAAACCCTTAGCCAGACTAACAAAGAAAAAGAGAGAACAGATGCAAATACATAAAATAAGGAATGAGCAAGAGGATATCATTACTGACCCCACAGAAATAAAGAGTATCTTAAGAGGATACTTTGAAAAATTATATGCCAACAAGAATGATAATTTGGAGGAAATGGACAAGTTTCTAGAAACTCACAAACAGCCTATATTGATGAAAGAAGAAATAGATGAACTCAACAGTCCAATTACAAGTAAGGAGATAGACTCAGTCATCAAAAACCTCCCAACTAAGAAGAGCCCAAGACAGATGGCTTCACAGGTGAATTCTACCAAACATTCCAGAAAGAGCTAACACCAATTCTGCTTAAGCTCTTCCAAAAAATAGAAGTAGAAGGAATATTGCCTAACTCATTCTATGATGCCAACATTACCCTAATACCAAAACAAAATAAAGATACCAAAAGAAAGGAAAATTACAGACCAATTTCTCTAATGAACCTAGATGCTAATATCCTCAACAAAATACTTGCTAATCGCACTCAACAACATATCAAAAGAATTATACACCATGACCAATTGGGTTTCATCCCGGGTATGCAAGGATGGTTCAATATAATAAAATTAATCAATGTAATACACCACATAAACAGATTGAAAGAAAAAAATCACATGATCATCTCTATAGATTCAGAAAAAGCATTGGACAAAATACAGCACTCTTTCCTCATAAAAACACTACAAAAGATAGGAATAGACGGAAACTTTCTGAATATGATAAAGGGTATATATGAAAAACCCAAACCTAACATCATTTTCAATGGTGAAATCCTAAAAGCATTCCCTCTGAGATTGGGAACAAGACAATGGTGTCCACTATCACCACTCCTATTTAACATTGTCTTAGAAGTACTTGCGCGAGCACTGAGGCAAGAAAAGGACATAAAAGGCATCCAGATTGGAAAAGAAGAAGTAAAAATTTCATTATTTGCAGATGACATGATCCTATACATAGAAAGCCCTGAGAAATCTACAAGGCTTCTAGAACTTATAAAGGAGTTCAGTAATGTTGCAGGCTATAAGATCAATGCTCAAAAATTGGTAGCATTTCTGTACACCAATAATGAGCAAATGAGGGGGAAATCAAGAAAAAAATATCATTTATAATAGTAACTAAAAGAATCAAATACCTAGGAATAAATTTAACTAAAGATGTAAAGGACTTATATACAGAAAACTACACAACACTGTTAAAGGAAATCAAAGAAGACTTAAATAAATGGAAAAATATTCCCTGTACATGGATAGGAAGACTAAACATCATCAAGATGTCTATCCTACCCAAACTAATCTACAGATTTAATGCAATCCCAATAAAAGTCAACACTGTATTTTTTAAGGAACTGGAAAAATTAACCACAAAATATATTTGGAGAGATAAGAGGCCCCGAATTGCCAAAGACATATTGAAAAAGAAAAATGAAGTTGGAGGTATCACACTACCTGACTTTAAAACATGCTACAAATCTACAGTGATCAAAACTGCATGGTATTGGCACAAGGATAGACCTACTGACCAATGGAAGCAAATTGAGAGTTTTGATATAGATCCTCGCATATACAGTCATCTGATATTTGACAAGGCCACGAAGCCCACTCAGTTGGGAGAGAATGGCCTTTTAACAAGTGGTGCTTGGAGAACTGGATATCTATATCCAAAAGAATGAGAGAAGAATACCATCTCACACCTTATACAAAAATCAACTCAAGATGGATCAAAGACCTAAATATAAGAGCCAAAACCATAAAGACCTTGGAAGATAATGTAGGGAAGCATCTACAGGACCTTGTAATAGGAAATGGTTTCATGGACTTCACAGCCAAAGCATGAACAGCAAGAGAAAAAATGGATAAATGGGACCTCATCAAAACTAAAAACTTCTACACCTCAAAGGATGTTCTTAAGAAAATAAAAAGGCAGCCTACCCAACGGGAGAAAATATTTGGCAACCCTATATCTGATAGGAGCCTAATATCCTGCATATATAAAGAAATCCTACACCTTGAAAATAAAAAGACAAACAACCCATTTAAAAAATGGGCAAATGACCTGAAAAGACACTCTCAAAGGAAGAAATACAAATGGCTAAAAAGCACATGAAAAAATGCTCAACATCGCTTGCTATCAGGGAAATGCAAATCAAAATTACAATGAGATACCATCTTATACCCATCAGAATGGCAGCTATTAAAAAAACAGCAGACTCTAAATGTTGGAGAGGATGTGGAGGAATAGGAATCCTCATCCACTGCTGGTGGGACTGCGGTATGGTCCAGCCACCGTGGAGGACAGTTTGGCGGTTCCTCAGAAAACTAACAATAGATCTTCCATATGATCCAGCAATTCCACTGTTGGGTATATATCCAAAAGAACTGAAAGCAAAGACACAAACATATGCACAACAATGTTCATAGCGGCATTGTTCACCATTGCCAAAAGCATCAGCCCCAGTGCCCATCAACAGATGAATGGATAAACAAAATGTGGTACATGCATACAATGGAATATTACTCAGCTGTAAGAAAGAATAAAGGGCTAACACATCGAATAACGTGGATGAATCTTGAAGACCTTATGTTGAGTGAAGCAAGCCAGGCATTGAAGGATGAACAGTATATGACCTCACTGATTTGAACTGAGGAAAGTGAGCAGTCTCTGAGAACCATTTTCTGAAAGATAGGGTAACAAGGGAGAGAAGGAGAAGAGTAGGCTATAAGTTATCACCCAAAACGACATAATCTATGGTAAAGGGATAGAGTATAGTTGCATATTCAAGGATAGGGCAGATGGGTAGTGATATTACTGGGTTTGGTGGTGCAGGGTTGACATGTGGGTAGATTAGGAAGGGCAGGTTGGAATACCCAAGGCATGTAACTTTGAATCTTGTCATTCCATGAGTCAAGACAGGGGAGTGTCAAATGCCCCAGGGGGAGGGGGAGGAAGGAACAGAAAAGAACAAACAGGGGTTATTTAGTGGTCATGGGAAAGGTTTTTCATTTCCTTACAGTAATGGACACAGGACATGGTAAATATAATCAAAACTTATTAAACTGTACTGTCTAAATTGTAAACTGTACTATAAACCATTGACAATGTTTAGTTGCTGTATTTTGCTATCTGTATAACAGTTATAACAATGCTAAAATCCATTTTTTTAAAAAAAGGGTTTTAATATGGGGTGGGGAAGGGGGAGGGTGGTTGGGTATGTGGGAGTCTCTAGTATTCCATGTGTGACTTTTCTGTTTCCTAAAACTTCTTTGAAAATTAAATGAAAATTTGGGAGACACTGGGGAATGAGAGGGGGAAGGTGTTATGGTACACTGGACATCCGATAATACAGTGATAAAAGGAAAAAAGAATAATTTTTTTAAAGGAATTTCTTTTTTTTTTCATTTTTTTGAATGTCCCAATCTGCTAATTATATTTTGTTTTTAGTTTTGTTTTTTTTTTCCTGAGTTTCCTTGTGTTTATCTCTTGCATTTGAGCTTACCATTGTTGTTTCTTTTTCCTATTAATTGTATTTGGTTATTATATGGCCTACATGTTCAGGGAAGATTTAGATCACAGAAGGGTTACAATGGGGGCTGCAGAGGATCATTGGTGGGGGCTGTCTGGGAGCGGGGATTCATGGGAGTAAGTTTATCTGAAAGATATATAAAATTGTTCAAATGATCAAAGGATGGGGCACGGTCACGGTGGGTGGACAATCACTCAATAAATGAGGAAATCTGAATTCCCAGCCTGGAGAACTCTGCCACATTCTCCAAGGGAGCAGCAATAGTCCTCTGAGTGCAGGGACAGTGTCTGTCAAAAGTGGATGACCCACTGATGAGTTCTTGTTATTGATGACTAGCCTTATGAGTCTTTGCTCTTGTAATTGAAACTTAGCCTACTGTTATGGGGTGCCTAAGGGTTGCCACCTGAGAGCCTCCTTGTTGCTCAAATGTGGCCTCTCTCTAAGCCAAACTCAGCATATGAATGCATTACCTTCCCCCAATGTGGGACATGACTCCCGGGGATGAGCCTCCCTGGCAATGAGGGATTAATACCAAGTGCCAACTGGCAACACAATTGGAAAAAGACCTGGAATAAAAGGGGGAAAAGGTAAAGACAAATGAGTTCAAGTGGCTAAGAGACTTCAAAGAGAGTCGGGAGGTCATCCCAGAGGTAACGCTTATGCACACCTCAGTAGGATCTCATAGAACACCAAAGTGGATATCACCCCACACAGAGGGGCTCCTGAGGGCTCTGGAGACACCCAGGTCCTATATAAGGGGGGATAGCCCCAGAGACTGACACCTTATCAGTGGGCTCTATTTTGGAATCTGTGCTCCTGAGAGTGACAGAGTTGGACTCAAATAAGTCCTCCCTGCACATGGTCCATCAGTCCCTTCTATTCAAACCTATATGTGATGCTGGAGTTTTTAGGTGTACTTCCAGAGACTGGAGCCTCTGGCCTACCTATGTGCCAGCTGTGCCTGTAATCTCGGTGGAGCTGCAACTCCTACCCTACAGCTCAATGGACTCATCCAAGTTACCTGGCGAGGAGACGACGATGGGTAACGGCCATCCCAGGGAATGGAGAGGGCCTGCAGCTGCAGGCAGGATCATCCCACCCACCATATCCATGGGATATAAGCCCTCTCTCACTTGGAGGTAGAGTGGACATCACCATCCCAGTCCCCTCAGGATTGGGCGAAGAACTATGGACTAGAGTGGACTTAATGCTATTCTGTTGTACACATATTGTGATTCTAGCAATGGAAGAAATTATAACACTGAGGTGGAGCCGGTGGCCACTGGACACATTTGGGGCAGGGAGGGGAAGTGCAGTTGAAATACAGGGGCTTTTTCGGGATTTGGGGGTTGTCTTGAGTGCCGTTGTGGCGACGGATGTAGGCTATTTTAAATCAGCACACACCATTCAGAACTGTGTGGGAGAGAGAGTGGTCTACGATGTGAACTGTGGTCTATGCTTCGTGGCAAGGCCCCAGGATGTGTATATCCACTGAGAGTGATGAGCCACAATGATGACGGATGTTTGTGTGGGATGTTGTGGGAGGTGTGGAGGTGGGGAAGATGGGAATCCCTGTAATTTCTGTGTAATATTTAGATAATCTAAGCACCTTTAAAATATATATATATAAATATATAAATAACATTTTTGTAAGCAAATGCACATATATGCATATATATTTATGTATCATTTTACAAATATTGGTATGTATTGTGAAAATTTTGAATTTTACTCACAATAAAAAAAAACATACATTATAACTTAAATGGAAATAAAAAAGAAGTGTAGAAGTCTTTACTTTCTATAACTGTGCTCAAATTCCACTGAAGGGCTCCATTTCTGTGGATGATGGAAAGCATCATGAAGTAGAAGACAAAACTGGCCGTTTAAAATTAACTCAATCTCCTTTGGACAAAGGGGTATCTTTTCAGTAAATACTTAGTCTTACCAAATTACTTCTCTTTTCTCCCCCTAGATGGCACAGGTATGTCTCCATGTTGATGGTGAAAAGAACAGCTAACCTGAATGTAGATTGTTGTACTACCCTCTGGATCTACGGTGGTCTCTTCAGTGATTCTTGGTTACTGGACACTTGGGTGGCAAATATCCATACAGGCTGAGAACAATGGTATGTTCTTAGGTCTGCTACCCAAGGACAGTCCCATCCTGCTGATGAGATCTCATAGCTGCTGCATGTTATGAGTCTCAGTTATGACTGCCATGAAAACTAGGGATTAGACAATCTACCTCAAGGTCTCTGCAGGTGAGCCTCCACACTATTGGTCCCAGGGAAGCTACACCAACTCTCAACTGACAGTTCCTATTCTGGGACATGCTAGAACTTCTAACTTTTCAAAACCTAAGAGCTAATCCAGGATGTGTAAGTTCATTGAGGTTGGTGGGCCACACTATGGGAGATGTTTGTGTTGGATGTGGTGGGAGGTGTGGGAGGTGGGCAACATGGGAATCCGAGTGGGTTCCGTATAATATTTTAGGTAATCTAAGCACCTCTTAAAATATATGTATATATATATATAAAAAATAACATTTTTGTAAGCAAATACACATATATGCATATATATTTATATATCATTTTACAAATGTTTGTATGTATTGTGAGAATTTTGATTTTTACCCATAATAAAAAAAAAAAAAAAAAAAAGAGCTAATGGACACCCAGGTGTTCTGTGTATGACCCTCTAAACACATTATTTCTCCTCTTGGTGAAAGACACCTGCCTAGTGGTCTCGTCCCTGAGTTTCAGACTGAAAGGCAAGCCTAAGATCATCTGCTTTTGGCTTCCCCTTTAACTTATTTGGAATTTCTAACACCTTGGCCTTCAAGAGGGACCTCTTCCTTTCCTTTCCTTCCTCCTCTCAATCCTAAGAAAACTTCTTTCACCCATGTCTTATCCTAATTCTCTTTGCCTTTGACTTGTAGTACAACTTTGGTTATCTGGGCACACAAGACTGGTGTTTTATTTGTAAAAATAAAAATTATAAATCCCTTTTTTCCCCTCAACAAAGCAAAGCTCTATCTATGGTTTCAAAAAGTTGGTTTTGTATGTCAAAGGTGGTCAGAAAGTTGTTTGATTAAATTCTCTTAATTGATAGTCCTCTATTTTAGCCTTAATGATAGGCTGCATGGAAATATAATTCAGATGACAATGGAAATTGAATTGATTTAATATTTTCAAAATACCATCTTTGCTACCTAAGTAATGTCTAAATTTATTGTTTATTTAGTTTATGTCAGGCACTTTGCAAAGTTCTTTACATATATTATCTCATTTTTATCATCACAACAGCTCCAGAAAGCATTTTACAGATGATAAAACTAAGGCACATAGAGGTAAGTTACCCCAAGCAACAGAGTAATTTAAAGAGCCAAGGTTGAAATTAAGTAGTCTGACAGTGCCTAAGCGATGAAAGGTTATGTTATATTCCCTCTGTACATTAAACAGAGTTTTTACTCAAGAAACAAGAGCCGTTACTACGAATATTACTATTCTCATTTGGCAACTCTGATCACTAGAAATGGTTACATGCTGTTTTAAAATAATAGCATTTAAAATAATAGCAATAATACCATTTGGCTTACATATTCATCTTTTTTTGATTTAGATTAGTTTGAATCCATCAGAGCTTGATCGGCTATTGGAATAGGAAAATTTAGAGAAGACTATAGAAAAATAATAATGATTTATGACTTTATCTTTTTAAGAAATTAAATTGCAATTACAAAATCCCAATTCCACCAGTTGTGACAGCAAAATAAAGTCACGTTTTTATTAAATACCAAATTGTAATTAACTTTCAACTATCTCTGCTCAAACAGGAACTCTATCACCCCCTATACCTCCAGTCCAAATATGACAGCCCTGCAGGGTTCAGTCTCATGTGAAACTAAAACACATTTGTCAGGTTATTTACTCGATTATTTCCTATTTTATGTCTCTAATAGAAATTACAGCAATAGCATGAATATTAGGCACTAAATCTCTGATTATAATGCTGTATCTTTGACTCCATTTTATGTGAAATGAGATAAGGTACTTGATAAGTACTTTAAGGGTTGGAGAGTGGCAAAAAAAAATTAGCATGGCATTTGAGTCACAGACTTGAGACAACAAAAACAATAGGAATCTTGAATGGTTCAAGGAGGAGTGGCCTGAGAGGGTCACAGACAATTTGTGCAGTAGATAGGGCAGTTAAAAGTGAAATATTATGTGAATGACTAACTTTGCAGTTCCAGTCTTAAATTATATAAAATAGTTATGAGAATATTCTTGCTACAATATTGTCTAAAAATGGAAAGTAACAAAAGGGACCTTTTAACCTTCTTTCTGGTTCTTTGTATGACATCTAGAAAGAAATTAAAAATCTCTATTTAAGGATATAATGCTTTTAGAGACTAAATGGATTGGTATATCATGTTATTCAAAAGCAATAATATGTGTTATAAAAATATCAATTATTTCTATATTATGCCATAGATTCAATGAATTTCTTTGGAGACCTTTGAAAATTTGATTAGAAAAAATCAATATGTGACTATTTGAAAGATAATTCAGAAAGAAAAGACTAATGAGAAGAATTTAGTCCTACAAAATATCTCAGTTTATTATAAAGACATAATATATAATATAGGATAGTTTTGTCTCTAATAAGGAGTAATATAAATTAATTGGAAAAGATTGCCTAAAAAGAGATTCTATTGTATCTCTTGAATATCCAATAATGTAGATGTCTCAAATCAAATGAAGAGCATTTGTAAAGCAATTTTAAGAAAATCAATTGATATTTCACTTTATACATCAAAATGAATTTAAGATGAATTGATAATTTAGCATTTGAAAAATTACTCTGTTAAAATTTTGGAGAATGGACTGGGTAAAGCCAGAGATAAAACTACTGGTTAGGAGACTAATAAGCACATGTAATAAGGAATGAGAAATAAGAAATCTATATTATTTCCTTATACCAACAATAACAAAAACTATAAAATAAATTGGAATTGAAATATATATAAGGCTTCAACATATTTTTTAAATTCTCTTACACTAATTAGACACGATACACAAAAATCAACAGCAGATGGAATTTTTTTTCCTATAATAAACTTTATTTTTAAAGAAGTTTAGATTACAGAAAAGTTAGTTGAACGTATAAGGGATTCCCATATACCCCATTCCCCTCTCCACTCATATTTCCCCCTATTAATAACATTTTACAATTATGTGGTACATTTGTTACAATTGATGAACAAATACTCAAGCATTGCTTCTAACCAAGGTCTATAGTTATGGTTTATACTTTGTACCGTACAATTTTATATTTTTAAACGTCAAAAGTTTGGAGATCTACCAGACTGACAATTAATTCATATAAAAGCAATTGGTCAAACTTTGCCTCAGATCCCTTACAAAAAAGTGCAATTTGTGAAAGAAAGCTGCTTTGGTTAGTCCATATTCTGGAGTCAATGATGGTTGAGGCTTTGATCATATAACCCTTTCCTAGCTTTTGCTTGATTGGGGAATGCAGAGTTGACAGTAATAGACACTCTTTCTTGTTTATCATGGCTTTATCTGTACATGAAAGCTGCAACTCCATTCCAGCAGAACTGCTTCCTATATGTTCTTTCACTATAACCCAAATAATTTTGCTATCTTGTTCCATGGCAAGATTTTACTAAGAATGACTTGGAATTACAATGACCATTGTGGGGGAAATTTAGACATCAATAATAATATATCTAAGAGGAGTTCTAGAAATGAAAGAAGACAAAATATTGAATAATCAACAGTCAACTTTCTTCAATTGATATAAAGCACCAAAACTGACTCTAAGATAGACACCATCACAGAGGAACAAATTCTAAAGGGAAAAGCTTCAATCTCACTCAAAAATTCTAAAGCTTATCCTCTTTACACCTTTTTTTCTCTCTATCTAACCTTATCTTTAATCCCAAATTATATCCTTTTTCTCCCTTCTGCTCTTTCCCTGACCTCCTAAATTAATTACTCTTTCCTCAGGGTTTTTCTCAGGAAAGAAATATTACAAGAAAAAAGTCCTTTAAGATGTCTAGACCAGAATACAGATCTATAGAAGCTGAAGTTAAACTTAATATAATTAAGGATTTTCTTGAATTTCAGGAGGAGGGAAAAAACATTCTGTATAATTCAATATTTGTTAGATACTTACTATCTTGAACTACCAGATTTTTACTAACTAGTTTACTTAATTATAAATAAAAAACAACAGAATTTGAAAGACCAGGAGCAAGATTTAAATAATCCAGTTGCACAAATTTCAAATATTGGTTTTGACAGAGATAGTAAAAAGTGGATATCAAGATAACAAATTGTATAAAAAAAATTTTAATGACCTCAAAATACAACAAAAATAGTAAATACAATATATGAGGCCATTACTAAAGCCTTTCTCTTAAGAGTTGATTGGATAAAAGATTCAAAATTGTAAGCAAAATAAAGATTTTTCAAAAAAAGATTTTAATAATAGACTTCAGGAAACTTTCAAACAGTATTCTGGCGTCAACCCTATAGCTGAAGTAAAAGGAGCTTTGTTCTCTCTTTTTAAAAACTGTTATGGACATGAAAGAGGGGACTTAGTGAGAAAAAGTTTATTTGAATTAAAAGATAGCCAATTTGGATATATTCAAAGTAAACAAGCTAGAAATGGACGAAAACTTCTGACTTTCGATAAAGCAACTAGACCTCAAAATTAAGAAAAAAAAAATACAACAAGAACAAAGGGTTCTCTATTCTTTAGGAATTGAGAGTTTATAAATAAGGTCACATCTAGATATTGCAAGCAAAAGGGTCATTGGAAGAGCCAATGTCTCTCACTAGTTTATAAAAATTGTCCAGAGATGACACTCAAGTGGAATCATGAGCAACCAAACAATTCCTTGTCTTCATCTAAATCCTCTCATGGAATTGTTTGTAAATAGACAATACTAACTTTTTTTTGTTGGTATAGGTATCACTCTATCATCAACCTCACTACTATAGAGCATACCAAGTCTCTCAGGAATTTCAAATCTCCTAAGCAGTGTAAATTTCTAACAATCCTAAATTCTTTCCTTTGACCCAATCTGAAACTATTACTCTGGGACCATTGTCTTTTATCTAGTCTACAAAACCAGCTACATAATTTTTAGGGAGCAATGTAAACTGAAATGCAGGTCCCTTGTTCAAAATTTATTAAGAATCTCAAAATGATGACAGTACAGCATTAAACCAAATATAGGGCCTTATAAGCATGAGCCTTCTGCAACTGCATGGGTTTCATGCCCACAAAGTCAGCTCTGCTCCTCTGTGCCATACTCCTGCACATTCAATAGATAAGAGATTTACTTTGAAAATGGAACTGCCAGATAAAGTATACTACAGAGGGTTATTTTTTATAAGTCTTAGAAAATTCTCCTACATGGACTCAAATTATCGCTAATGTGTATATTGATATACCTACTCTATATATAATTCAAGAAGCTCCTGAAACC
This sequence comes from Tolypeutes matacus, assembly GCA_026826555.1. Lineage (NCBI taxonomy): Eukaryota > Metazoa > Chordata > Mammalia > Cingulata > Chlamyphoridae > Tolypeutes > Tolypeutes matacus. Next base: position 21,207,154 of record JAKSZT010053770.1, read on the forward strand.
TTAGCTGCTTCCAGAACACTATAGACAAAATAATCTATAGGCACAGGCAAAATTATTAGAACAAATCTCTGTCTAGATTTATTCTTCTAAACCATTACTTAAAATATACTCCTAAAACTGAAGTAAAAAAAAAAAAATCTTTGATGAACTCTAATCAGTTTAATCAATGGACTAATTATCCTTTTAGCAAGTCTCTGAAATGCACCAATTTTATGGACATAAACAGCAATTGAAAGGAAGCTAGAGGGTAATCTAGGGGACTGCATAACAAAGTGATTTCAGTGGTAGATGAAGATTGTGGTTAATAATATAAATACAAGCATGTTCTATTATAAAGTATTAAGAATATGATGATACATGGGAAAATTATAACTCATGAAACTTATGTACAGTAGTTAATAGTAATATTGTAATATTTTTGCAGCAATAGCAAAGAAGATACTATATCAATTCTCAGGGTCAAAAATAGGGGTAGATAAGGAGGTATGGGATTTTTCCTTTTGGAGTAATAAAGACATTCTAAAATTGACTGAGGTGATGACAGCACAACTCTGTGTTGAACATGAGAGCCACTGAGTATACACTTTGAATGGATTGCACAAGGCATGGGACCATATAACATAATGAATCCTGTGGTGGATGATGGACTGTGGTTAACAGAATAAATATGAGAACATTTTCTCATGAACTATAACAAATATATAATATTAATACAGGGCGTTAATAATAGGGTGGGTTTAGGGAAAAGTACATCAAATGTAAGATATGGACTATAGTTAGTAGTAATATTTGATGATGTTTTTTCATCATATGTAACAAATGTTCTACAACAAGTTCTTAGTGGTATGGTGAAGTATGGGAGCTCTGTATGATGATATGCATGTTTATTTTGTAAGTTCACAACTTTTACTATACACTTATTGCTTATGTATGTTCATGTATGCATGATATACTTCAATAAAATTTTCTAAATGAAAAAAAAGTCTAGTGCTCAAGGATATAGACATGTTCAAGTTCAATGAGCAATTAATAAAATAGTAATTCTTTGTTTTCCCCATAGTGCCTAACAATATTCTCTTCAGTAACACATGAAACCAAATTCTTTACTATAATAAATTTATGCTCAGATTTTTTTAGTGTCCAAAAATATATAAAATATATTTTTAAAATAGTATTTATTTGCCTTCACCTATGAAAATCAACAACTCACACAGAGTTATAGCTATGGAGACTTGCTGAAGCTCTATCCTACTTCTCCCAAGTCTTGAAAAAATGTCTTAAAGATGTAAAGACCTACTCTACATCTACTCTGGTCCAATAAGGATCTTATGTTCCAATAATCTGGAAAACTCTAAAGTTACTCTATCCACACACTCGTTGGGGCAGCTAAAAAGGAATACCAAACTTCTAAGAAAACATCCCAACTCTGAAAAACAAGATTTTATTAGTCTAGGCCATGATCTCTTAGCTGAAAGAAGGGCATTATCCAAGGAAAGATAGCAAAGTATCCTAAATTACCCAAAATCAACAACTACAAGACAATTAAGGGGATTTCTTGCATTAACTGGGGGATTGTAGACAATGGGTACCAATTTTTTTTTTTCTGAAATAGCAAAGTCCTTATATGATTTGATTTAATCAAACATCTCAGAACCACTGCCATGGATTGCAGAAATTGTAAATGTCTTCAGTGATCTCAAAACAGTTCTTCAATAACCACCAATGTGGCTCTACCAAATTATTATAAACCTTTGTTTTTGCCTATACATGAAAGGTTAGGCCATACACCAGGGGTATTAATGCAAAAACACAGCATACGTCAAAGGCGTTGCTTATTAAAGCCTAATTAAATAGGCTATAATCACCAAACCTTATCTTCTTTCTCTCAAATCTGTAGCCTCTACTAAATTAGCCAAAACATATTCAGGTTTTGTAATAGAATCACCTTCAGATCTGATGGTACCACAGGAAGTTCAATGCCTATTATTGACAAAGTCACTCAACAATTTTTGTCTAGTTGATAAATTTTGAAATGCTGTTACTTTCTCCTAATGTTAAACATATATTTATACTCTCAATTCATCAACATCACTATTCTTGCCTATATTTCTATAGTCCTAAAATTTCCTATTCCTAGAACATATCTTTTAGACACTTTCATACCCAAATCCTTACTTTACATTGTTCCTGAATCTTACTTTACAAATAAAAATGGAAAATATCAGACTAGTTATGCAATACTACTTCAGATTCCCTTGTAGAATCAAGCTTTTCTATCAGAAATTAAATTAGCTCAAGTGGCTAAACTAGTGGCCCATTGTAGGGCATATCAATTTGATTAATATAAAAGGCTAAATATAATCATTCATAGACGATAGATTTTTGGAGGAGCTCATAACGTTGAATGCCATGAAAACAAAGATGTTTCTTAACCTTCTCAAACACTCCTATAAAAACATTGAACAGCAAATAAATGAATTAGTTTTATGTTTTGCTGCTACCCAATAAAATTGTGGTTATAAAGGTAGAGACTCACCATAAAAGACATAAATGAATCCAGAGGAAATGTTTCAGCAGGTCATCATGCTAAGCTAGCAATGCTGATGAAAGTCCTGTGCAAATACCTTTCATAAAACAAAAAGAAAAATCCAAATTAAAAAATTCCATTTGTGGGTGCCACCAATTCTGAACTAAAATACTGGAAATGATTGGGCTGTAAGATCCATGAGGATAAGGTATGGGAAAGCCAGGATGTCAAATGATGGCACAAGATAACCTCAAATGGACAATTGCTAAAATACTTCAGGAGATAATTCATCATAAAAGTAACAATTTGTCCACCGTATTAAGCAAACACTGACAGGTAAATTTTTCTAGAGTATCAGAGGATGTATCCAATTCATACCTTATCTGAATAAGATAACTATTCAGATAACTAATATAACTAACATAATCATGGAAAAAGTATATAAGGTTTGACATGACAAAACTATGTTCTAATGGACTACACTGAACACTTCTAAATAAAATTTATTATATAGTTGCCTTCCCCTATGGATTATAAATATGTACTAGTGATAGTATGTGTTTTTCTAGATGTATAGTCTTCACACCCCCAAAACTACCACAATCACCTCATCTCCCATCACCTGAGAAGTCTCAGACTTCTCCAAGAACAAGGCTAGAATTTTGCATGACATGCATTATGCCCCTTTGCCAGAGCAACAGAAGCTCAAAGTCACAGATGTGATTTGGTTAGTTCAATAAGGCACAAACTACCCTGGCATTACAGAGAATGTATGTAGCATAACCCAAAAATGCCCTATGGGACAAATTTTAACCAGAGGGAGACAGGAAAGAGATGGCAGATACATTGCTTTCCCTTCCTTCCTTGATGGTTGTACCAAGATTTCCTTCCCAAAATGGACTGTTTCAAAATGCAGTCATTACATATAGCCTCTCCAAATACATTATGTATGACCAGGCAATCAGCTATGTATTCTTTTGAAGTAATGGCCAGCTCAATAATGCACCATCTTTATTTGATTTTCCTCCATTCCTCTTTTGCTTCCTTTCCCCTCAATCTTTCTTCCCTCCATGGGAGATTTACCTTAATTTCTCTCTTCTAGGAAATCTAGGCTAAGACAATTGATACTAGAAAGGATCATAAAAAGTAGGACCTCAGTCTAGAAACATGAAATTATATTTCCCACATGTCTGAAAGCAATAGAAACCAAAATTGCTGGTGATAAGTGAGGTAGTAACAATCCCCGATATTTAGTGGAATCACAATTACTAAAGCTTTCACCTGTGATTGATTAGGATAATGTGCAGGGAGAATGAAAGGAATTGGAAGATCAAGTGATGCTGCTCTGATCAGTATGATGCAGTGATAATTATAAAGAATGTAGTGTTTGGTGGCCACATTAAACAGCAGAGGAAGCCTTGCAAAAAGAAACTGATGAGCTCAAGGTAGCTAATTGCTAACATAAGTCATGCTATGAAACCAGAGAATTTCAATGTAGCTTTAAAGAAGTCTCTGTTCTCATACAGTCATAGGATACACTGTGCAAAAAAAAAATCTGATCTGATTATAAGGGATGCAGTACTGCACAGGATAATGATGTTCAATGATCGAGTTATCTGATCATCAAATAAATGCTGTGATAAAGAGTGGGACCCTGGGACATATGGGAAAAGTTGATTAGTTTAACCCCATATTTCACCTAACCCTCTTTGCTAGAAGCAGCAACACCTCTCCTCTTGTAGCAGAAAATGTTCTTCTAGTTTTGCCTGAAGACTGCAATAGCTTCAACCAAACCATTGTCTCACAATATGTTTGTTTTTCTCAGCCTCTACCACCTCATTGTTAGTAAGCTGATAGCCATGGTCAGGGATTAGCACTACCTGAGTAGAGATGTATAAGATCTACTCAGGGAAGAAAAAAACATTCATGTTAAAAGAATTGTAAAGACTAATTAAGTGCCAGTAGAATCTGGGTAAATATGTTAGGAAGTGGATCTTGATGGTGGTATATATCTAAAAACGGAAGGTGTGTTGATTTTGATGGATTTATTATATAAATTAGATAGATTAGATGGTTAGATAGATAGATGATAAATAGATTCCAAATTGAATTTAGGCCATTTGTTTTCTTTTTTTATTAGAGAAATTGGGGGGTTACAGAAGTTGAATAAAATACAGGATTCCCATATACCACCTCACCAACAACAGGTGCGTTGGTGTGGAATATTTGTTACAATTGATGACAGCACGTTTTTATAATTGTACTATTAGTTAAAGTCCATGGTTTAACTTAGGGTTCACTCTTTGTATAGTGTAGTTCCATGGATTTATTTTTTTAGGTTTTATTTTGTTGCCGTGTATATAATCTGACATTTCCCCTTTTAATCATATTCAAATATATACTTCACTGCTGTTAATTATGTTTACAATGTTGTGCTACCATCACCACCATCATTACCAAAACATTCCCATCATTCCAAATAGGAACACTACACACTTTAAATCTCCACTGCCCATTGTCTATCCCCATCCCATCTCCTGGTAACCTAGATTCTAGATCCTGACTCTATGACTTTGTTTATTTTAATTGTTTCAAATCAGTAATATCATACAATATTTGTCTTTTCATCTCTGGATTATTTCACTAAACATGATATCTTCAAGTTTCATTCATGCTGTCAAATGTTTCAGGACTTCATTCCTTTTTACAGCTGAGTATTATTCCCTTTAACGTATATAACATTTTATTTATCCATTCATCAGTTGATGGACACTTGGGAGGCTTCACACTTTTGACAATTGTGAATAATGCCTCTATGAACATTGGTGTGAAAATATCTGTTCAAGTTCCTGCTTTCAATTCTTTGAGGTATATACCTAGTAGTGAGATTGCCAGATCATATGGTAGTTCTATACTTAGCTTTCTGAGGAACCACAAAACTGTCTTCTACAGTGGCTGCACCATTGTAAAATGGTTGCACCATTTTATATTGCCACCAGCAGTGAATGAAAGTTCTTATTTCTCCACATCCTCTCCAACATTGTTATTTTCCCTTTTTTAAATAGCAGCCATTCTAATGATCTGAAATGGTATCTCATTGTGATTTTCTGTGTGTGTGTCTTTTTTTTAATCGAAATAATTTTTTAGTTTTAAAGAAGCTTTAGATTACTTTAATGTTACATAAAAAATATAGGGAATTCCCATAAAACCACCCCTTACCCCTCCCTCACTTTCCCCCATTAATTAGTGTGGTACATTTGTTACAATTGACAAACAAATATTGAAGCATTGCTACTAACCATAGTCTATAGTTTACATTATGGTTTACACTTCGCACCATACAATTTTATAGATTTTGATAAAATGTATCATGGCCTGTACCCGTCTTTGCAAAGTTTTGCAGAACAATTCCAATGTCCAAAATTCCCTGTGTTACACCTATTCTTCCCTCTCCCTTCCCTCAGAATCTCTGGTAACCACTATCTTTATATCAATGTTACAAGTTCTTCCATTACTAAAATAATAATAAGTCTACTTTAGTCCATAGTTGCATTTCCCCTTATTATTGCTCATTCTTCAATCATGAGGATTTTAAGATGGTGGTGCCTACTCTGTGTTCGATTATAAGGGGGCCTAGATCCCATGGGGCAGATGGATAGAACTTTCTTGCTTGCAGTTGTAGATACTCTATGCTTCTTGGGATGGACATTGTCCATCATCATCCTTTTGTTAGTCACCCTGGGTAAGTCCAATGAATTAGAGAGTAGGTTTTGGCTACAACTCTGCTGAGATTCGGGGCTCAACCAGCATATGAGAAGCCAGAAGCTTTAAATCTCTGGGATATATATTTAACGGGTATAGTGCTAATTATAGGGTCAAATAAAAGGGGCAGAAGAACCATGTGTAGGAAAATTATAAATGAGTCAAACTCTGATATGTTGGGAAGATAGGTTATCATATATGCCAAGGTAAGGTCCACCAATGGGGTACTAATTTCCTGGTGTTGTCTGCCCTGCCTATAATACCTGTAGAGATCTCAGAAGCACCCCTGCTTGAGCCACTGTTATTGTGGCAGTTAGTGAGATCCTCCTGAGACATGTGTAACCACTGGAATGACCTTCTGACTTACTTTGAAATCTCTCAGCTATAAAAATTCTTTTATATTTAATATGTCCCTCTTTTGGTCTAGGTCTTTTTCCAAATGCATTGCTAGTTGGTACTTGGTAATAAACCCTCAGTGCCAGGGAGGCTCATCTCCAGGAACCATGTCCTGTGCTGGGGGGAAGGCAGTGAATTTATATGCTGAGTTTGGCTTAGAGAGAGGCCACATTTGAGCAACAAGGAGGTTTTCAGAAGGTAAATCTTAGGCAATATATATTACTAGGCTAAGTTTCAATTTCACAAGAACAAGGTTCATAAATATAAGCATCTATATCAAGGGCGTGGAGTAGTGGTCTGTGTTCCTTCACTAGGCACTGTCCATGTAATCTAGAGATTCTTGTCACTCTATTAGAGAATGTAGCAGGACTTCCTGGGATGGCTATTCAATTTTCTGTCGATTTTATTGTGTAGGTCTCCACTGAGACAACACCCCATGACCACATGAACACATTCATATTTTACAGAGACATGCCCCAGGTGCACTCCTCCCCACACATCCCCTTAACACTGACACCCCACACAAGTAATCCTCCCCTGCCACAGTTGCAACCTTTCTGAGGTCCAAAACCTCAAGAACAAAGCCAAAAAATAAAATAAAATATATATATATATATATATATAAATTGTGCAATGCTGGAATGTGAGGGTGAGCAGGGTGAGGGGTGGTGTTAGGTTGGACTATCCGAGGACCTGGGGAGAGTGCTGAAGGAAGGTACAGGTGAAGTCTTGGGATTTGTATGTCTGTGGTTAAAATTACAATGGTGAGAATGTTCTTTTGGCAAATATGACAGCGCTTCAGTGATGGGGAATATGAGGCAAAGTGGGCACTTGGCGCATGCCTCTACGGAATATGAAGGTGAGGCTAATCTGTACTGACAGATACAGGCCATTATACATTTTTTTCAGATCCTATAAACGTGTACAATGTTAAATGTAAACCATATTGTAAACTACTGAACATTATTATTAGCAATGCTTTGATATTTGTTCATCAGTTGAAACAAATGTACCATACATATAGGATATTATTGATAGGGGAGGATATGTGGTGGGTATATGAGAATCCCCCATACTTTCTGTGTGACTTTTTTGTAACCTAAAGCTTCTTAGAAAATAAATTGGAAAAAAAAAAGACACTTGGGGAACACAGGGAAGAAATTGTCAACATACTTAAAAGATAACAGATCATATCGTGATTTTGATTTGCATTTCCCTGATAATTAATTATATTCATCATCTGTTCATGTGCTTTCAGGCCATTTGTGTATTTTCTTTGGAGAGTTGTCTGTTCAAGTCTTCTGCTCATTTTTTAATTGGGTTGTTTGTCTTCTCATTGTTGAATTGTAGGGTTTCTTTGTATATTCTGGATATTAATCCTGTATTGGATATGTGGCTTCCAAATATTTTCTCTCATGGAGTAGGTTGTCTTTTTGCTTTTGTGTTTCAGACTTTGGATGCACAAAAGTTTTTAATTTTGATGAAGTCTTACACCTTTTTTGTGCACAAATATGTGCACTTACGTTAATGTCTATTTTTTTTTAATGATTTGGTTTTTTGTTGTTGTACCATATCAAGTGTCTTATCATTTCTATCTGGATATTTTTCTCTGTTTTCCTTGTGGTTATAATGAGGTTAAAATTTAACACCTTAAATATGTAATAATCATATTTGTTTTCATACCAACTTAACATCAATAGCATGCACATATACTTTTCCTATACCTCCTGTCCCCCCACCATTGTTTCAGTATTTGTTACCACTTATATCTTTGTACATTTTACATCCAAAAACAGATTTATCATTACTTTTTATGCATTTGCATTTTAGCACCTGTAGGAAGTAAAAAGTGGAGTTACGTACCAAACAAAACAGTACAATACTGGCATTTATAATTACCCAAAAGGTTATCTTTACCACAGGGCTTTATTTCTTTATGTTGCTTTGAACCATGTCTAATGATGTTTCCTTTCAGTCTGAAGATCTCCTTTATCATTGCTTTTAGAACTAATGGTGATGAACTCTCCTAGTTTTTGTTTCCCTGAGACTATCTTAATCTCATTTTTGAAAGAGAGCCTCACTAGATATAAAATTCTTGGCTGGCAGTTGTTTTCTTTCAGCACTTTAAGTATTTCAGGCCTTCTTGCCTTCATAGTTTCTGATGAGAAATTGACTCTCAATTTTAATGGGATTCCCTTGTATATAACATGTTGCTTTTCACTTGCAGATTTCAGAACTCTCTCCTTGTTCTTTGCATTGGATTGTGTGATCAATATATGACTGGGTATATTTTTCTTCATTTTTATCCTGTTAGGTATTCTCTGAGTTTCTTGGATGTGCATATTCACATCTTTTGCTAAGTTAGGTAAGTTCTCTGTCATCATTTCTTTGAATAAATCTTCTGCCCCTTTCTCTCTTCTCCTTCTGGGCTTCCCATTAATGTGTATATTGGTGCACGTGATGGTGCCCCATAATCTTAGGCTATTTTTGCTTTTAATAATTCTTTTTCCTTTCTGCTCTTCAGTGTAACTCATTTCAAGTGTCTTTTCTTCCAATTCACTGATTCTTTCTTCTGCCAGCTCCAATCTAATCTTGAAGGCTTCCTGGGCATTTTTCATTTCAATTACTTTGGTCTTCAACTCCAGTATTTCTGTTTGGATCTTTTTTAAAATTTGTATCTCTTTACTTAGACTCTTACAATGCTCATTCATTGCTTTCCTGGTATCATTTAGTTCTTTCTGTGTATTTACCTTCACCTTCTTTAGCATTTTTAAGATCATTTTTAAAAAGCTTTGTTCAGCATATCTACATTCTGTTTTTTTTTCATTGGTGTTTTCCGTATTTTTATCCTCCTCCTTCGGGTGGGATATGATTTCCTGTTTGTCTTTTTTTTTTTTTTTTTTTTTTTTTGCACACTGGACATTTTAATATTTTAGTATGTTTACTCTGGGATTTATGAGATGTCTTTTTCTTGGTTTTGTAACCAGCTGGTGATAAGACAGATTTTCTTGAGCATCAGTCTTCCTATCAAGAAGGTCTCCCAGGTGAATGTAATTGCTGTGTTTTCTCTGTCTTATTGGGACTCTGTCTTGTCCTGGACTTTAGCTTGTCAGTTGTTTGGTAATTCCTTGTCTACAAGAGTTTGGTTGCCCTTCTATTTCCCTGGAGACAGACATTTCTCTTTTGAGTGTTTGAAGCCAGGAAGCTTTTCCCCCCCAGGCTTTATGAATCTATGGTGTTTTACACTCCTTTTGTTGTCTCAAGTTGCTTTTGCCTGGAGGGTAAATGCTGAGAAGAAGGTTACCCCAGAGAGGGCTTTCTCAAGTCAGTCTTTCTCAGCCAAAACAGGGCCAGGGAACCAAGCAGGGGATACAGACTGGCTCCAAAGTTCTCTGGAAAGGGGATCATGAAGGGTGTCAAAAACTTCTCTGACAGCTACTGGAAGCTGAACATTCCTGGCCTGCCCAGCAAACACAGCCCTACAAATAATTGAGTGTCACAGCCCTGAGGAAGCACTGCATCTTTAAATCTCCACAGCCTCCATCAATGTCTGGGAAGTGTTGAAACAATAGCTGCCCTCAGAGCCAGGCTTCCAGTGATTCTGAATTCACTAAGCAAAAGCCATCATCAGTGAATGGCCATGCTCACCAATGTTCTTGCAGAAGAGGATTTTTTGTCCCTTTCTGTCACCAGTGAGCTAGCCAGGAACTGGACTCTTAAGTGGCCTGCTGTGAGTGTGGGGGATGGGCACCAGTGAGGCAGGCTATTAAAACGGGGAATCAATAGATGGATCTGGAACCTGGCAAGAAGCCCATGTAGACATCAGTACCCCCAAGATGGCTGCTGGAAGAACTTGTGAGAACTCCTATTTCGAGTAAGATTTCCTCTGGAAACCAGGAGAAACCCCAGATATTCTCCAGGGGCCTTATCACTGGGCCCTCCCAGGGAATTGATGGGTGGGGTAATCAATCTAAACAGCAAACATATGGGACTCTTCTCCTGTCATTAGCAAAGGGGCAAAATAATTAATGGTTCAAAAAGCAAGTACAAAGGCCAAATCGGTCCCTGCTTTTGCCTTCTTCTGCCCTGCTCCTGCCTTCTTACCCCCTGCCTGGAAAAACACACAAGTAAAACCTAAGCATTTGTAATCTCTAATGGGAATTGACTGTAAATCGCCCCTCTTTATCATTATTCAGTCCCTTCCTCTCTACCTGGGACCCTTAGTCTGTTATTGTCTCTCATTTCTCTTCTCTCCATTCCTTAATAAATTACTGTCTAAATAACCTGGCTTGCTCTTGAAATTTCTTGTAGCTTAGCCAAGAACCTAGAGAAAATCCAGCAACACTAGTAACCTTTATGCAGAGAGAGTAATTTACTGTTCTTTACTATAGTTTATCAGCCTCTTCCTCCCACTCTTCCTGGATGCTGTACAGATGTACAATGTTCTTCTGTCCTCCAGAGTTTCAAAATAGTTGTTTTGGACAGTTACTGCCTGTTTTGTTTTGTTTTGCTTTGTTTTAAGGACTGAGTTCTAGAGCTCCCTACTCTGCCATCTTCCCTGGAAGACCTCATTGACTATCTTAACTCAGGCCATTTTTCAGTGTATCTAGAAATAGAAATACTGAAGCCATTTAAAGGAATTGATGCCCACCCCCCCAAAAAAAAAAAAAAAAGAAAAAAACATCATACACAACAGTTCATAGCGAGAATTGGAGGATTGGTGATAAATTGACCTACCCTACTGTTATTTATACAGGCTTCAGCTTTGTAATTGGGATGCTATCGTTAGCAGCTAGCAGAAAGGCTCACATTGGTTCCATGGTCTGTATTATAAGGACCACTTTATAGGCTACACTGAAGACCTGATTCTGCCACACCTGTGGCCAAGACAGTAAATTAGAAGTAATATCCTTGGAAGAATGTTGGAGATCGATGTAACCATCAAAGACTTGAGTGTTGCAGGTGATAAGCTCTATCATATCCCCATTCAATTCAGTTGTGTTGTCTCTGCGCAAACCAGATGAATCATAGCTGATGAAAGTTGACTACTATAAACTAAACTTAATTTAATGGTAGCCAAAATTGAAGGTGTTCTGTCATATGGGATATATTTTATTATTATTTTTTTATTTTAAAGGATTTTATTTATTTCTCCCCCACACCCCAAAAAAAGTTAGCTACTTGTTCTTTCTTTTTTTAAAAGATTTTATTTATTTATCTGCGATATCTTTATAGACCTTAACAACATGGACTCTGGCACTTTGTATATAAACACATTTTGGAAGGCTTACTTTATTTCCTCAATCATCAATCACAGAAAGAATCAAAATCTCTGTCTTGCCTCAATGCTATGCTAACTCTTACAGTCTTTGTCATAATATGAGCCTCAGGGACGTTGGCCATCTTGACATTCCAGTGAAAATGACACGATTCTACTATGTTGACATGCAGAACTGGGCATATATTTTAGGTGCTCTAGTAAGACACATGCTTGACAGTTTATAAGCACCCTAAAATTCAGGGAATTTCTACAATGTTGAAGTTTTTGCATTATCCTCCACCTTGCACTGGCATTGATTTTTCCTTTTTAGAATCATTTCATACTGTAAATATTGGTTTGGATTCCATGCCTACTGTGGTTTTGATAACATCAGTATTCTAGAGCTTATAGACTATTAATTCATTGACATAGTGTGGCAGTGTGAGAATATTTTATGAATGCCCAAAAGAGAAAGATTATGTTTATAGACTAATATATTACTCTGGGTGTGATACACTTTGATTGTATTAAATTCAGCTGAAGCCACCTCCACTTCATCTTCTCACACTAACAGTGTCTCAGTGATCCCTAGAATGAGAACTAGTCTTGGGCTGAGCTGGGTTGCTTTTTCATCCCACCTTTCATTGAAGAACACAGAGCAGCTTTAAGTCCTAGGTCCAAACTGGTGGGGCCAAAAGAGGATCGAGATTTTCATGGGTATTTTTTCTTTAATAAAGCCTTATTGAGATATGATTCATATGCTATAAAATCCACCCATTTAATGTGTACAATTCAGTGGTTTGTAGTATATCTAGAGAGTTGTATATCCATAACCACTATCTAATTTTAGAACATTTTCATCACCCATGGGTTGAATTTTGATCTATGAAAAATAGGAGATAGGAAGCAGCCAGAAGATAAATTACTCACCCTTCTACCCAGTGACAGACTGTTTTTAGATGCAGTGGTCCCATATGGCCTCTCTGGAGATGTTCTGTTCTACCAAACAACCAGCTGTGATTTCTTGTAAAACAGGGGACAACTCAGTAATCCAAAACCTTATATATACTTTTCATCCTCTGTGCCTTAGTTACCCTTTCCCATTCTCTTAATTTCCTGGAAATGAAATGCCCAGTAAAGTGTTTAGCATGTATGATTTGCCCAGGCTGTTTTCTAGGGATTGGGTAAGACTTGTGGCATTCAAGAATCCCCACATTCTGACTTCAATTTCATCTCCCTTCATGCACACAGCTACAACAAACTTTTCATTGTACCTAAGCCTTCAGACCATTCTTGTACTAATGAGTCCACTCATTTTCCTATGCTGTTCCTTAAGTCTGCAATCTGCTTTCCTACTCCTCCACCCACAAAAATCTTGTTTTTCCTTTAAGACCCAGGGAAAAACACTTACTGAATGTTCTAATCTTTCTTTTCTTTACACTTTTGCTTTATTACACTTATACTTCTAGTTATTTACTGCTTTTGCCCTGAATTATAGCCATCTTTTATCACCTGCTCCAATCACCTCCCAAATATTAAGCTCACTTTGGGAACAGCCTCTTTGTTTATCCTCCTTTTTATTTGTATCTCTGAAGCTCCTTGACACAGTGTCTTCTACCTACTAGGGGATCAATAGATGTTGAATTGAATACTAAGTTCCATTACAGAAAAAATGGTATTTAATAGTGCATATATTGGTACTAATTTAAAGCAAGGTTAGTGTAGATATTAATCATTGTACCTGCCCTAAAAGTTTCATGCCTTTTAAATCTTCAAAAGATGTTTTCCAGAAGATCCAAATTACTTAATTTTATTTCTCTTAGCATGAGGAAAAAATCCCATTGAGATTGGGAAAGTAAAGTGCTTTCTTTTATATTCAACTCTGCCCCAGGTTGAATCATTTTGAAATTGTTTTTCAGAAAACAGTTTGAATGTATATCCAAGAAAAGTTAAGAACATGGAAATTTAATAAGCCTGGAGAAATATCACAGTTTACCCAGAATATCCTGCTTTTCTCAGAAAATTCAGAACCCTTTTCCATAAGAACATATGGTTATGGGTATTACCTAACACTGAATCCTAATCAACCCCTAATGAAAAAGTTTGAAGTGTTTCTTGGCTTGTGTGCTTCCTCCTTTCAAATATTAGGCAGTCACTTAATAAGGGTTGGTTCTGCAACAAACTTGGGCTTTTGCTGTAAAGAACAGTGGACTAGTGCATTGTTAAATAGATTATGCTGAAAAAAAAAATACATGTGTTTAGTTAAACTTAATAATGAACTCCATTTTAATTTACAGGACACCAAAGCAATCTCAAATTATTAAAATATGTTAATAATTAAATGGTGGACCATTTAAATAATACCAAACAGCAGATGATGACACAGTGTCATCAGTCTCTGCCTCATCCACACCACAGAATTCTAACAACATGCTACTTAGCAAGCATTCATGTTGAGATGTTAATAAGTGGTTTTTGCCCTTAGCAATAAGAATTGAACCACCCAAGAAATTGACACAGGAGCTTGAATAATTCATCTATCTGAGACCAACTGAAGATCTGTAAGATATTTTAGACATTGGTCAGGAGTCTCCCTTAAGAATGTTTTACCTTTCATTCCTGATTTGAAACCACTAAAAGATATCAAGAGGGAACCAAAGATGCTTCAATTTAGGACAAAGAATATAAATTACAACTGCTAGAAAGACATTAATCTATCTCAAGTAAATGGAAATATGATTTTAAAGCATGTCTGTATTCTTTAGCATTACAGTCCATCCTTCTTTCAGTGAGTCTTGCACATTGTAGATGAATTCTCCGAGACTAGGTCATTTTCTCCAGACTCAGATTTCAGAATTCAGACTGGATTCAGCTTTTACATATGCTATTTATATACTCTCCTTTATAATAAGGAACCTAAATGTCAACCAATTACTGCTGACATTCCCCTTTGGAAATACCCTAATTGCCTTTATAAGCCAATGTAACTTTCTGTATATTTTGAGACTCTTCAGTTTGTGATCTCCCTGCTTGAGCAGTTTCTTTTTCAATAAACTCCTTGTATTATTACTTTAAAAACAAAACAAAACACTGTGGTGATGATGCACAGGTCAGGGTACTCACTGAGAAAATTTACTGATCACATATTTATACTCAGCATTCTTTCTTGGTACACTTCTTTTCCTTTTTAACACCTATATATATATACCTATATTTCTATTTTCATTGTGCTTTGAATGAAATTATGGAAATTTTATTTAGAACCCACCAGAACCCCTGGTGGTCACTACCTCCACATCAATGATAAAAGTTCTTCCATTGCTAGAATAACTATAAGTCTATAGTAGAATAACAATAAATCTACTCTAGTTAATCGTTCATTCCTCAGTCCTGAGGATTCTGGGATGGTGATGCCCACTCTAATTGAAAAGGGGCTTAGATCCCATGGGGCAGATGGATGGGACTATTTTGCTTGCACTTGTCAACTCTCTCTGTTCCTTGGAATGGTTGTTGTCCATCATCATTTCCTTGTTAGTTGTCCTAGGTGAGTCCAATGAACTGGAGAGTAGGGGTTGCAACTCTGCTGAGGTTCAGGCCTCAACTGGCACATGAATGGATCAAAGAGTTAAGTCTCTGGGACATCTATTTAACAAGTAGAGTGTTAATCATAGGTTCAAATAAAAGGGGCAGAAGAACCATGTGTAGGGAAACTATAAATGAGTCTAACTCTGTTACACTGGGGAGCATAAATTCCAAAGTAAGGCCCACTGACAGGGTGCCAAATTCCTGAGCTTGTCTGTCCTGCTTATAGTGCCTGGATGTCTCTAGAGCCTTCAGGAGCCCAGATATTTGAGACACTGTTTACTGAAGCAGTCAATGAGATCCTGCTGAGACATGCATAAATGTAACCTCTGGAATGACGTCCCGACTGATTTTGAAATCCCTTAGCCATAAAAGCTCATTTGTATTTACCACTTCCCCTTTTGGTCAAGGTCTTTTTCCAGATGCATTGCTGGTTGTTGCTTGGTAATAATCCCTCAGTGCCAAGGAGGGATATCCCTGGGAGTCATGTCCCACACCGGGGGAAGATAATGTGTTTATATTCCAAGTTTGGCTTAGAAAAAGCCCAAATCTGAGCAACAAGGAGGCTTTCAGGAGGTTACTCTTAGGCAATAGATAATACTAGACTAAGTCAATTTCACAAGAAAAGGTTCATAAGTATAATCATCAATATCAATGACCTGGCTTAATGGTCTGTCTTCCTTCACTAGGCACTGCCCTATTCTTGCTGTCCTCTTAGAGATTGTAGCAGAACTCCCCAGGATGGAAATTCAATATTCTTTCAGGTATTGTGTGGATCTCCACCCAATGAGACAATGCCCCATGAAAACTTGAACATATTCATATGTCAAAACAAAGCCAACAAAATAAACAAATAATATTAATGAGAAAATGAAACAATAATAGTTTAAAAATAACAAATAAAATACAAAAATTTGCAATAATAAAAAAAATCATTTGAACAATAATATATCTGAAAAGAAGTTAACATTAAATCATTTAGCATTTAGATAGTTTAAGATAATTTTGGCAACAAAATGGACAAAGAGTTTGAAGCATGTTTTTTTTATTTTCTAGGGTCATTTTAATGACTGTTTGCCTGCTATCTGAAAAGTTTTAAATAAGAATTAAAACTGTATTCCTGATTGTATCAGGAAGAATATGAAGACATTCTAACTTGGACTTCCCTTGTGGAAAGGTACGTGGAGTCAGACTGGTATCCAGGTTAAATGAATAATGTCTAGCACATCAGGCTTCCCCCATAACCTTTCGTGATGAAAAATGACTGAGTAGGTGACTGGATAACTATGAGAGTTTTATTACATCTGGTGCATCAATCCAATAGGCAGTTATGAAATATCATTTTAAGATAAAAGAAGCAAAACTAGACTTAAGCCAGAATGCCAATTCAATTCTCTTCAGCTCTGTTTAGCAGAACATTTCTCAAAATGATACCACATGCTGTGTGAACATGTTATTCCCCAAGTACTCAAAATTAATTTCTTATTATCATCATATTCACAAGAATTTCAAGACATATCTTTGGGGAAAAACGTACAAATGAATGTTTAGCTGTGACTCAAAGAAAGGCAAATAACAAAATGCCTTTAAGGAAAATTAAAAAATAAAACTAAGACATGGAATTCATTTATATTTTGTCATTTAAAATTAAATATAAAAATAATTTTGCTTAGTGAAAATATCATGATGAACAGCATTGAAACAGATGGCTCTAAACCACTGATTTTAAGTTTGCTCTGTTCAGAGGTTAGAAACCCATAGTTCATTAGTCAGAGTGACTCACGATAAAACAGTATAGGGTTGTAGTATACAGACTATAGTAGATTAAGGGTATGGATCCTCTCCATTCAAGAGTATCTAGGCTGGAATCTTAACTACCTCACTTTTTGGTTGTATGACCTTGAAAAAACTTTCTGCCTCAGTTTCCACATACTTCACACTGGGGAGAGGAATATACTTATCTCTTATATTTGTCAGGACTAAATACACATATAGCACTTAAAATAGTGCCTGGCACACAATAGTAGTTCACAACCACTAGAGTATGGTCCACAGATTGAACGGAAACCACACTGGAAATAAGATATCACTTTGAAGGCCATTGCATAATATTGACAATGAACAACTACAGCAAAGGCAATGTGAACAGAGAATAGAGGACCGGTTTAGGAGATTCTTAGGAGTTTAACTCTATAGAACTTGATGACTGTTGGGAGTGAAAGATGAGATAAAATGATTAAAGATTCTTGGATTCCAAACTTGGCCAATGGGCCTGATAATTAGTACAAGTTACCAAAATTGAGAATACACTAGGAGACACTGGTTCAAGGAGAAAGATAGTCAAGATTGAGGTATGTTGAGTTAGAGAAGCTCATAAGTCACATGAGTGGTGATGTATAGGAACAGTTGTTTAATGCACATTGAACTCAGAAGAGAGTTCTGGAACAGAGATACACATTTGTAAGTGATTGCTGTATAAACCATGGTTAAACCAAAGACATGGTTATGATTACTAAGACTGAAAAGAGCAGAGAATAGATTTATTGAGGTATGATAGTAGTCTGGAAAGAGTCAAAATTACAAATAATTTTGTCTAAGGATCTGGAAGATAGTTTGATTAGCAATGCCAAATCAGCAAGATGGTAACCTAAAAAAGACCATAAGTCCATCTCAGCCTCTTTCCTAGGTATTGCTTCTTGTTTCCAATGGCCTGCTATACCTTTCTACCTAGAAGTCCCACTGCTATCTCAAGCCCAGCATATCTAAATGACATATCAAAGCACAGATTTCATATCACTCTTTATCCCTCGTCATACTTATCATTGTTTGCATTTGTGTTGCACCAACTAGAATGTAAACTCCTTGAAGGCAGTGTCTGTTGCTTCTTTATCTCTATACATTGAACCTAGTACAGTAACAGGCACATAGTATATATGCAATAAGTGTGAATAGAACAAATGAATCCTAATCTTTACTTCTAAATCATTGACTACTCCATGTCCATTAATGATTATAGCATCATCTCAGACCCTCAGAATTATATTTAGATCTTTATTTATTCCTTATATCTCATATCTAATCTTTGGTAAGCCACATTTATTTGCAGTATCCTTTATGTCCATCTCTTTATTTGCAATTTCACTTCTACTATTGTGAGGCCCTAATAATCTCAAACTGATGCCTATTCTCACTAGGCATCACTGCCATTACTTGCTTTTCTAGAGTAGAGTTTTGACTGTGTTACTCCTTAAACTTACCCAGTACAATATAGAAAGTTCTAAAATCCTTAAAAAAGAATTAAAACCCTAACTCCATGTGCCAATCTATCTTTCAAGGCTTTCTTCCCACTGATGCTCTACACAATTTTGTACTTAGCCTTTTACAAATACCTACCATTATCAAACTATACCTTTGTAATTTCCATCTTTGTTCATAAAATTTCCATGATCTAAAACACTTTCCTCTTTTATTAGGATCTCAAACAATAACAATCTACACTATTACCAAGATTCATTAAAAAATTTACTCCATTTTTGATGCATTTATGGATCACTACACCCAAATCTCAAATAATTTCTTTCTCTAAAGCTGTATTCTTCTCCAAATTTCTGAGTGCCTGCTCAATCTTTAGAGGCATCTTGGTACCTCAGTGTATCATCTTCAATATGTAAATCACTCTTTTATCTTCAGTACCATCCTCCACCTCCTCTATTCTCTCTCTTCATTATTGGCAAGCAAGAAATATATATTTCTTCCTGCCCTCAATATCCAAATGAATCTAAAGACACTGTGTATTACAGCCTCTAAATATCTCAAACCTATGCCCTCTTCACCATCCCCACAGTCACTCTCTTAGTACAGGTCTTGGTCATCCCTTATCTGAATTATCTTATTAAACACTTTCAATGATTTCTTACTGATCAAAAAAGAAGTCCAAACATCTTGAAAAAATAGAGATTTTTCACCATTAGTTATTAACCTCTGTTATCAATCTCACCCCCAAACACTTCTCATTCTTATATCTTATATAAAGACATGCTGAACTATACTACATTCATCAAACATAATAATATCCTACATGCCTCCATGTTATTCCCTCTATGACAAAAATTCTTCCTTCTTCGATGTTCCCCACTTTCTTTATTCCTACTTATATTCCTTAACACAAGCTTAGATGCCATCTACATAGTGAAGCCTTTCACCTTTCCCAGACAGGTATTTTATTTCTTTTGCTATCACAGCCTTTTATTCATATCCTTAGAATTTTACCTTCCATACTACAGTGAAATTATGTATTTTTATATCTATCCTGTACATTAATTTGAAGACTTATTCTTAAACATTGGTATTTCTCCAGTATCAATAAAATACATAATGTACAGTAAGTACTCAATAAGCATTTTTTTATTCAAAGGCTGGAAATAATATTTAATTAATCTTGCAGTTTTCTGGACTATCCATAAAAGATATGTTATCTAGTTAATTCATTAAAATTTGCGGGGGATAATATTATAAAGCCTATCAGATATATTCTTATGTCAAGGCTTTCCCTAAACAAATAAACTCTAATAAACTCTATACAGTTGATATTCCTTAATAAAATCTTTTCTTTAGTCCTCTTTTTACTAAGTTAAAAGTTCCAGTTTCACTATCTTCACTGAATCTATTTTTCCATCTTACATTGATTTTTTTGTTTCTTTCTCCTAAATTACTTCATTTTACTTCAATTACTTGAGTCAATGTCAATATTAATTTAAAACAAACACTAGATCATTGCTAATTTTATTTCATACCAATATTCACTTAGAGTTAATGAACACCAGATAAAATAAAACTGAAATATTATAGAAAATAAAAAAATGCCTTAGTCTAAGTTTTGTTTATATTCTTTAAAGAATCAATTATAATTCATCGTCATTATGATTCTATCATAAATAATTACAAATTTTATTAAAACATGCTATTTAAATTATTCTTTTTCTAGCTTAATTCATGAAGAACTATATAGACATATTCTTATCCCTATTAAGTCCAGAATGGGATTTTTGTATTTTGGACAAAAGACTGCAATATATTCTGTAATTAATTAGACTGATTTGTGCAAATGCATCATTTGTTGATTATATCCAATGTATATAAACTTTTAAGTAATTGCTTGGCAATGTATTAGAAGCTGAATTTCATAAGCATAAAACTTATATCAAAGTATTGCTACTAATATCATTAGCAAATTATTTCAAGATTTCTTCATTAATTCATTTACCCATTCATCAGACATTACTACTTCATGCCACTTCCTGTATTTAAAGTTGGTGATATAAATTCACATAAGATTCATAAAGATAGAAACACAATGGAAAAAAGGCAATGTGATGAGTGCTATAATCTAGAATTATATGATATGCCAAGAGATCACAGAAAAGTGAGCCCTTATCTTGATCCTGGGTGATGGAAAACACTGAGCAAATAAGGTAAACATTTCAATCAGTTTTAAAGAATGACTAGAAATTTGTCATATATACTTAACTCTAAGATGCTGTCTAGCTCTAAAATTTTATGAAATAATTTTTTTCTGAGTGAAAATAATTTGTACCTCAGAATACTAGATCTTGTCCTCTAAGCAAAACAAGGAGAACCAACTTGCAAAATTGAAACTTAGATTTTCTGTAAGCTTTAACTAATCATTTCCTACCACATAGAAATATAACATATGCATGTCCCTATGTTGACTAGTGATATTGTTTAAAACAATGCCCCATTGAACCCTATTGTTTCATTAAGGAAATTAATAATTTCTGACAAAAAATTTTGTCTCTCAAATGTGTGGTCACCTCAATCAAATATAAACTATTTCAAATTTATCATTTAAAGCATAAAAAGATAGCAGGGTGTTGTTTTATCATATCCATTAATATGCTCATTAAATATAATTAACATTTTATATGGGAAATAAAATCATAAAAAAATCATGAAACACATACAAAAAACCCAAGTACACAAAAACTTCATAATAGTCCATCATCATTAATAGGGAACTTTAATTTCTGTTTTTAAATTATATTTAATTAAAGAAAATAACTGAATTCATAAATGTGTGGTATGTACAAATAAGGGCATCTGTATCTAAGGAAAGGCAATAGTTATATTTATTTTTAAAATAGGCTTACAATAAACACAAGTAGAGTCAGTGTTAATTTCATCTTATTTCATCAAAACTTAAAAAGTTGTGATAGTTATATATATTTATTTTTAAAATAGGTTCAAAATAAAAACAAGTAAAGTCAATATTAATTTCATCTTATTTAATCAAAACTTAAAGAGTCATTAAAATAGGGAAAGAGCTGAACTCTCAAATGTAAATAAGAAAATTTAAAAATGTTTTCCCTGTTGTGGGTTTCAGATCTAATATTATTGAGAAACACTTTGCTTTGTGCACAATACCAACTTTAAAGTCCAAATGAGATATACAAATTAGGTTGACATGTTTATCAATGAAAAGTTGAGATCTCAATTTGAATGTAAAAATATAATAAATTGCTAAATTTCAAAGTGTAGAAAAATATAGAAATATAACATATGCAATTAGCAGACAACTTAATTCCCATGGCCAGGAAGTATAACATATATTGAGAGAAAATACAAAATAATCTGGAAGGAATCAACAAAGTGAGTGTACAAAAATGTTGACACAATGACTGAGAAGCTGACTTCTCTTAATATGATATGATTTTATACTTCTATGATTTGGCCCTTAAGAAATTGTCATCACTCATGGCTGACTGACCAGAGAAAGAAATAATGAGGCAGGGAGGGTATTTTGATGAGGTTATGTAACATAACCTCAGAGACCAAGTTTTAACAAAATGATTGGCAAGACTTGTCTAAAAGAAGGACGAATTTCACACCTAATAAGACAATACCTGAATCCCCTCAATAATTTTGCCAATATTCTTCACATCTTAATTAAATATGAAAAAGTTCATTGACTACCAAAAGACAATATTGCCCTAATTTATTGACTGATAATTTGAGAAAATAGGAAAAACACATGACAGTATTTCTATTTCTTACCTACTCTTTCAAATACTGATCTTATGACATGAACTCAGTATTCTTTTTTTTTTTAATTTTTTAAATAAAAAAAAAAACTTAGATTACATAAATGTTACACAAAAAAATATAAGGCTTCCCAGATGCCCCACTCCCCACACCTCCCATATCCTCCCACATAAACAACATCCTTCATTAGTGTTGTACATTCATTGTAATTCATAAACGCATCCTGGGGCATTGCCTCTCTGAGCATGGACCATAGTTCACATTGTAGTTTACATTCTCTCCCACACAATTCTGCAGGTTATGGGAAGATATAAAATGGCCTATCACTGTCATTGCAATGTCATTCAGGACAATTCCCAAGTCCTTAAAAGGCCCTCATATTACACCTGTTTTTCCCTCTCCCTGGCCCCAGAGCCTCCAGTGGCCACTGCCTCTACATCAATGTTATAATTTCTTCCATTGCTAGGATCACAATAAGTCTGTAGTAGAATACCAGTGAGTCCACTCTAGTCCATAGTTCATTCCCCAATCCTGAGGTATCTGGGATTGTGATGTTCTTTCTGCTTCTAATTGAGAGGGGACTTTGATCCCATACAGCCGATGGATGGGACTCTCTTGCTTGCAGTTGTAGGCTCTCTCATTTCCTTGATATGGTGGCTGTCATTCCTCACCTCTTTGTTGTCCTGGGTGAGTGCAATGAACTGGACAGTAGGTGTTACAACTCCGCTGAGGCTCAGGGCCCAGCTGGCACATGGGCAGCCCAAAGATTCAAGTCTTTTAGATGTATACCTACAAATTTCAGCACCAAATATAGGTTTAAATAGAAGGGACAGATGAGCCATGTGTAGAGAAGCCTTAACTGAGTCCAACTCTGTCACTCTCAGGAGAACAAACTCCAAAGTAGGGTCCACCGGCAAGGCACCAAACTCTGGAGCTATCTGCCCTGACCATAGGAACTGGGTATCTCCAGAGTTGGCAGTCTATGAGATCCTGCTGAGATGTGCATAAGCATTACCTCTGGGATGACCTCCCAACTCACTTTAAAGTCTCTTAGCCATATAAACTCATTTGTCTTTACCTTTTCCCCCTTTTATTCGAGGTCTTTTTCCAGGTGCATTGCTAGTTGGTGCTTAGTAGTAATCCCTCAGTGCCAGGGAGGCTCATCCCCTGGAGTCATGTCCCACGCTGGAGGGGAAGGTAGTGCATTTATATGCTGAGTTTGGCTTAGAGAGAGGCCACATTTGAGAAACAAGGAGGCTTTCAGGAGGCAACTCTTTGGCACCCCACAATGGTAGGGTAAGTTTCAATATCAAGAGCAAAGGCTCATAAGCATAGTTGTCAATATCAAGGGCCATCAATGGACCATCCTCCATTGCCAGTCATTGCCTCTGCATTTGGGGACTGTTGTTGCTCCATTAGAGAATGTGGCAGAGCTCTCCAAAATGGGAATTCAATATTTTCTCGGTTATTGTGTGAATCTCCACCTATTGTGACAGTGCCCTGTGAACATTTGAACACATTTATATACCTTATATGTATGCCCAGGTGAACTTCCTCTCATGTATCCCCCCATCACTAATACCCCACACCAATTTAGTATTCTTTAAAAGATATATCTCTTTAAGTCTTTGTAGGAGAATATTTTACTCATTTATACACATATTGGATACATCTAATCATGGAAAATGGCACTATGCTTGTCATATGTAAACACCTCAAAACACCATGAACCACCTTAGGGTGATGGTAATAGTACTGGTTGGGAGAATATATTTCTTGCTAATTCAATACACTAGTCATTCCTTAATTAAGTGTCTTATTTTCTAGTAAACATTTTGAAGGAATACCTAAGTATCAGATAAAATAAAATACTCATTTAATCTCTTTAGAAACAGGATTATATGGAACTAACTTCTTAAATACTGTGAAGTTTAAGAGAATTTTTAAAATAAATAAAATTAATGTGCCTAAAGTTCTCTAATAGTAAAATGTACATTTTAAAAGTCAATATTTATTTTATACTCCAATTAATTGCTTTATTATGCCACTGTAATGTACTGTAATGTGGCAGTACATTAAAGTTCCCAAAACTGCCAATATTCCATGCCTAAATGATTCCTAGACCAAAAGTTGATCATTTCACACAATCAACTCATTTTATTTCACACTCTCTACCTCCTGAGTTTAATCATATCATTGTTCTGGAAAAGACACCCAATCCATTAACAAAATTAAGAGTTGAAACAGTTTTTTCTATAATGTCTAAAATCAAAAATGATGTTTACTTTGGCTGAGAAAAGAAGAAAAAAGATCATTGCACCTGATAATGTGATTCCAACATGTACTGTACTACAACCCTTCATTCAGTGCTTCTTTGAAATCATTGTCTTCATCAGTATAACAAGAAAAAACTGAGTGATTATATATTTCTTAATATTACTTAAAGCAATTAATCTACTTTAAATCTGAATTAAGATTCCTATTTGATGCAATCTTGATTCTATTTGTTATGGGGTAATTTTTACCGTATAGTGACAGAAGTCTAGATTTCAATCCATTTTAACCTCTAGAAATAACATATCGATGGTTTAAATATCTTCATTCCTACAACCTATTCAGTTATAATTTGTCTTGTTAGGATCAACTGGATAATTTTAAGATGGAATTGAGTGATCCACCCAGGTCTATAGTTAAGGGACTTCATTGTTTATATAACTTCTATTTGTAAAATTTGTAAAATCTGTTACACATTATAGAACGTGTAAAAGGTAAAAAATTTTAGATGGAATAATTTTTACCTAAAAAATAAGACTGATTGCAACACAACATTAGTTTCATGAAAGGGTTTTGGTTCATCAGTCATATAGAAAACTCATAAATTACACCTCTACAATTTAACTAAAACCAAAGAGAGTATATATTGCTCACTGTGATTTAATTTTAATAGCTCAAAATAAATTCCATAAATAAATTTTCAGTTACCAAACATCAGAATCTTCCTTGAATCTCATGTTTATATATTCCTTAAACTCAGTCTGCAAATTAAAAGTTTGCTCAAAATTAGTGCAGAACAGACACAAAATCACATGTAGCTAACGTACACTTACAAAGATTAATTGCCTAGGTTCCTTTGGGGAACATGAGATGTTCTGAGCTATTGCTGGAACTGGGATTTGGGGTTGTTGCTAAATTTCAGCAGATACTGAAGTAAAAATATTTCAAATAGAAAAGACTGACTTCAAGCTATAACTTAGTGCAGAGGAGCAGGGGAAAGAAAAGGAAGGGAGAGGAGAGCATTCTGGGAATAGGAGGCAGGGGTGGGTCAGTCTTGAACAGACTGTTAGCAAACCATTAGCTAATAGAGACTCATATTGGTGACATATTAGAGAGAACAAAAAGTTCAGGGTTGAATGAGTTTAACTTATGTGCCATAACTTAAGAGGGTTTTGAATAAAGGGTTTCTTAAGAGCTATCTTTGAAAAAGCCACGTGGCCCTATGATGACAATATGTCCTGATTTGTCTTGGATCATCACCATTAATCCCTTTCATCTCAGCACAGTAATAATATCTCCATTCTCTCTCTAATGTTTTCCTGTTTGGGACATTTAAATTTTATTTTTAGCTTTAGGTGTAAGTCAGTCCCTGAGAGAATGCTGTATATGCTAAGTGGTTTATTACAGAAATGTTCTCAGAGGAGACTATTAAAAATATGAGAAGGCAGAACAAAATAGGAGAAGAATCCAAGGAAAGGTACAATTTACTGTTTCATGCAAAGACTTACCAAGTGTCTTTAAGCTTGATCCCTCAAGAGAGGACTGTAATGTAAGTTACTACTCAGAGTTTATCCCAACCTGAGGCCGGCTGGCTTTTTCATGATTGTATATTCCAGTCATTAGCTAAGGGTATTCCCAGGTATTGACAGCTATTTGTACAAGTGGGTAAAGTGTCTCCAGTGGTATGAGGACAGTCCATAGGCTTGGATATGAAATCATACCAAGGCTGGGAGAGCAGGTATAGTGAGATAAACTGGAGAGATTCTGTGGACATTGCAGGAGAAACATTGCAGGAAGAGCCAGAGTCTTTTGCAATCCATATGAGTGTGTATAAGTGTTTAGGGAAAGGAAGGATTGGTCCAATTGCCCAGTAATCTCAAAAGAAAAATACAGATTTTTAAAATTTTTGTGTGTGTTCTTCTGGAATAAGGAAAACATCTTCCAGTGAACTTAATTGTATTGGAAGCGCAGACTCAGCTGGCAGCCTTAAGTCAACCCTAGTAATGCTAAATTTTAATCTGACTGTCATATTTCTAGGGAAGGATTTATCTGGACAAGAGAGTACTGCAAGGAAAGAGTTCTTTTTCTCTCCCCAGTTTATCAGCAAAGTCCATATTTAATCAATAATGAGAGACCAAGTTATCTGAAGAACTTTCTTGAAGCTGTAGGAAGTCAGAAATAAGCTACTTTCACAAATTAGCTAGCAAAAGTTTTACATTTTTACTACTATTAGCACACCTACACTTTGGATAGCTCCCTTGAACACAGTAATCCAACCACATGACTCCTAAATAGCCCAGTAATGAATAATTTATTACTTTTCTCTTCACATGCTGATCACTACTTTCAGCACCAGTTTCCCTGTTACCTTCTAATTCTTGCTTTTCTCACCGCATTTTAAAAGTGCTACATTAATGTTTGTTCACTTATTTTTGAGACATTTAGCAACTTCTTAGTACAATGAATGCAAAGCAATTTTCAAAATATAGTTGTTCTTTCAAACTGGAATCTTTAACTTTCCTCTCCCAAATTGTTTTCTTTCCACTTTGAACTATAGAACATATTGTTCTTCGCTACAATGCTCATAGTCTAATTTTAAACTCTTTTCTCTCTAGTCATTTTATCTCTTAAAAGTTTTCAATACAATTCTATTTTTCCACCTCACATAATGAGAAACACAGACCATATTCAAGTGAGAAAAGTGAGCATTAAATTAAAAGAAACACTAAAAATTAAATAATGTGTCTACTAATTTGAGAAATTTTGAGGATTGATTTATGAGTCAAAATAACAATAAAGATAAAAACCTACATCACTTCTATGACATTTCTCTAACATTTCCTTCATGTTATTTTAATTATTTTTATATTCATGAGATTTCTCCCTCATCAAATTCAAACTTGTCATGATTCTCAATACCTTTCATAATTCATAATTTATAATATACTTCTGCTATCCTTTCCTGACATCCTCCAACTGTAAAGCACTCTGTAAAGCTCATTATAAAACTTCTCTACATGGAACTTTTTTGATTAATACCCAATGTCTCATTTTCATTCATGGTGCCTCTTAGGCCTAGGCTCTAATTCTTTCATCCTATTCTTTTTCTCTTATACAATTTCTAGGAAACACTACTTATGATTAAAAGGTCCTGGAGTGAAATTAGTAATAACTATAATGCCTAAGTTAGATTAAATGTCATTCCATGAGGGTACATTCTACATTTCATCTTTTAGACTGAGAATTGTTGTAGGGACCCGCCCCCCCACCCCCACCCCATGTTATGTCTACAGCACATAGCTGCCTGTGTGACCTAGGTATAATTTAAAGGTTCACAACATTCCCCAGAGGGGAGAGAACATATAGAGGGTATCATAAACTATAATCTTCCCAAAGCAGTAAATGTCCTTGGTAAACATCCTTCCTAAGAGTGTAGTGAAAACATCACCAGACTCCATATGTATCTTTACATGACCCTAGCAGAAACTCTGTTCTCATACCCAATGGAATGTCCTTGTTCTTAAGCCCCTTATATCACTTCTCATTTGACCATCTCTTTGTGGAGCACTATCTTCATTTTCCAAACTATCAACATTGGAGAGCCTCTCCTGTTCCTAAGTCCCAATAAAGCTTATACCTAAGTACCGGGTGCATTCTTTGGTCTCACAGCCATGCCCTTCAGGAGTTGGGTTGTAACAATTTGTGAGCCAGCCAGGCCACCAAAGACCACCAGCAGTAGCGGGCATGAGCTCAGGGAAAGGAAAATCGGCCTGGGAAATCCTAAGTTGGCCTATTACATCAATGTGGGGAAGGGTGGCTACCCTCCTGGATGAGTGGGGACCACCGAGAGAATATGTAGACACACTGAAAACTCCAGCAGATATGCTGGCTGTACTACAGCAGGCAGCAGACCAGCTGCACTTAAATATGGAAAAGGAAGATTGCCAGGTGGTGGCAGCTATAGCCTGGCCTCTGTCATTTATATTGCAAAACTGTGTAAACTGGAAGTTTAATGTGATGTTTTTTGACAATGTTTTAAGTTTTATTCACATTTTATTTTGATCTGAACTTTTATCAAGGTATTAAAAAGAACTTTCAGGTTTGAATCAAGAGCTTACTCCTGAACTTCGAGTCTATCTAAATATACTCCTGAAGAGCAATCCAAAATATATAAGTATTAAATGTCTGTCTGTCTAAACTGCTAAGTTAGTACCTAACTGCATTTATATTGTTCAAGTATTCTTAACTGGTTGCTGGTTACTAATGAAAGTGTTCCCAGGAATGAGCTTGCATATTACAGGTAACACTGATTCCAGAGGAGATCTTAAAAGCAGTAAAGGTCAGAGATGTGAAATGATGGAGAGATTGGACCCAGCTATACCAAAGGAGAGAGAATTATGAGTCAAATTAGTGAGTTTTATGTTTCTGTTGGTGTGTCTTGACTCTTTTTCTGTTCGTCTGTTGTGCAGTGTATATTTTCACACCTCTGGATGGTAAAATTAAATTAACAAATGAAAATACTTAAAAGAGCTCTATTCAATTTGCTAAAAATTAAATGGGTGCTTACATAGGTAAATGAATACTCCTGAAGCCCAAATTGGAGAAGCTAAACAGGATAAAAAGTCACATAAAATCTGACTAAGGAAACAATTTAAAGGACAGAAACCAAAAAGTTTATCCTGAATTCTTCTATAATCTTTTTATGGCCTATCATGCCCCCAGGGTCTTCTCCTAACGTTGAATGAATTCCAGTGACTCATTAAAACCAGTTGAAAATAAAGAAAAAAACAAAAAAAAAAAACAGTTGAGGGAACAACTATGGCTCAAGCAGTTGAGCTCCCACTGCCCACATAATACGTCCCAGGTTCAGTTCCTGGTGCCTCATAAAAAACAAAAACAAACAATGAGCAAAACAAATGAAAAAATGAACTCAGAGAAGCTGCTGTGGCTTAGTGGTTGAGTGCTGTCTTCCCACATACAAAGCCCTCAGTTCAATCCCCAGGCCCTGGTACCTAAAAAAAAAAAAAAAACAATTGAGGAAACTAAGGGGATGGGCTGGGTGTGGAAAGATAGGGGAGATGTGAGTTTACCCTAGAATTCTGTTTAGTAGGACTGGAAATTAAAATAATAGGGACAGAGGGATATTATAGAATAAACCTTGTTTTGTATAGTCTGTCCTATAATTCCCCAATTAAATTTTAACAGGTTTGAGATGACAGTAATAATCCAATGGCCAAATTTCAGTAAGTAAAGAAAAAGTCCTAGAAAGCTATGGAAAGATTTTTCCAAATTATTATTAAACAAATTAAACAATCATAATATATAACTTAGCAGTCAGTATGCTTTTAGGGTTATTCACAATTTCAGAATTTTATTAAAGAAAAAAGAAATTTTAGCCTTCTGTGGAAAAAGGAAGAAAAAAGAACATTTTTTTGCATAAACTACAGTAGATTCGATTTTATTTAGCTTAGGTGTAATCTCCCTAGGTTTTTAGGTTACTTATAAAATAAATTAGCATTATATGTGTTAAATCGTTAAGATGATGAACATTGTAAATTTTGGCTAATGAAATTATTACAAACCTCTTTTAAAGAAATTGTTTTTGCCTAAATTGAAATGAATAGGGCTTTTTTTCCTTCACAGAACAGAGTGAAGGATATGAAACTTAAATGGTTAGAGGAAGAGGGGAAAAGGTTTACAGAAGTCAAATCAGTCAATGCTTACTAAAATTTGATAAGTTTGTTTAAGGGAATCTAGCCATTTGGCAGTTTAATATAGTAATGAATTCCAAAAATTGATATTGGATTATGTTTGTAAACTGGTCTGTTAATCTGGGCATGATTAAGTTATGATTAGGGCGTTGACTGGGCCATGTCAGTAGGGCACTGAGCCTCACCCCTTGGTGGGTAGTGTCTCAAAGATAAAAAGACAAGGCAAAGGAGAGAGTTGGAGTAGTTTTGATGTTGAAGTTCCGATGTTGGAGTCTTGAGCTGGAAGCCCTGGAAGTAAGAGAGCTTGGTCATGAGGAAGGAGAGAAGGCCCTGGGAAAAGAGATGAGCTGTTTGTCTGAGAGTCTACAGCTGGCCTTGTGGAGAGAGGCAAAGCCTAGAGAGCTTCATAGTTTACAGCTGACCTTGTGGAGGAAACAGAGGAGCTGAGCCCAGAGAGAAATGGAGCCCCGGGAAGAGAGGAACCCAAGAAGCCTGAACCCTGGCAAACATCGGCAGCAGCCTTGCTCCAACACATGGCAATGGACTTTGGTGAGGGAAGAAACTTACACTTTATGGCCTGGTAACTATGGACTTCTACCCCAAATAAATACCCTTTTGTAAGTGTCAACAGATTTCTGGTAATTTGCATCAGCACCCCTTTGGCTGACTAATACAGAATTTGGTACCGAGGAGTGGGGAAGTGCTTTTGCAATGACCAAAATGTTGAAATGGTTTTATAAGTGGGTAAGGGGTATTTTTTGAAGGAATTGTGAGATGCTTGATGGAAAAGGCCTAGATCACTTTGAAGAGACTGTTGATAGTAATTTGGATGCTAAAGAGACTTTTTATGATGCCTTAGAAGTAAATGATGAAACTATTATTGGAAACTGGAGGAAAGGCGATTCGTGTTTTAAAGTTGCAGAGAACATAGTAAGATTAACTCCTGGTGTTATATGGAAGACAGAATTTGAAAATGGCAAACCTGAGAATTTAGCTGAAGAACTTTCCAAGGTAAACTCAGAGAATGCAGCTTGGCTTCTCCTTGCAGCTTATTGTAAAATGCTAGTCAAGGGAAATACGCTGAGGACTGAACTCCTGGGCACAAAGTAAACAGAAACTGATACCAGAAATTTCAAGTCTCTGGAAATCAAGTTCCCAGATGAAAGTGCACCATTTGAAGACTTAGCTAAACCTGGAACTTGTAAATCAGGATTGAAGATGCAGTTATCTCGGAAAGACTTGTGGAAAATCTTACTGTCTGATGGCTTGGACCCCTGCTTCATGTGTACAGAGAGGGTGAGTTTGCCCCATCATTGAAGAGGGTGGATGTTCCCACCCAATGTTCAGGAAGACTTTTGCTGCCCCAGAGTGCAGGGAGGGTGGAGCACATTCCTCAAGGATTAGGGCGGTTAAGGTCAGCACCCCATAGGTAAGGGATGGGTGGATCTGTCCCCCATGGATTAGGGAAGGTCAAGTGGTCAACTCGTTGCTCCGAGAGGGTTGAGCCTGTATGCCAGAGGTTAGGGGGAATGTTGTCTTCACCTCACTATACTAGGGGGACTAAGACTTTAACCCAAAGATTGGGTAAGGTGTGGCAATCACCCTAATACTCTTGGAGGGTGAGGTCTGGAGCTTGGTCAACACCCAGATGCTTGATGAGGGTGGAACTAAGAAAATGGCCATTGGGCAAGCCTGTGGAAAGGGTGGGTCCCCATGAGGCCCCAAGGAGAAGAAACCATCATCTTAAGAATGACTCTTAGACATTGAAATTGAATGGAGGATGCCCTGCAGGTTTACTGAGCTGTAGAGGACCCATGACTCATGTTTAACCTCCCAATTTCTCCTCATGGTAATGAAAATATTTATCCTTTGTCTTTCCATGTGTATTGGTAGCAGTTAAATGGTTTTGTAAGTTTCAAAGGTCTACAGCAGACGGGACTTTGCCTCAAGACAAACTGTATTTCTTTAAACTGATTATGATATGATTTTGTACTTGCATTGTTACTGATTTAAGGTTTTTTGAATATTGTAATGTATTTTTGGAATTCAGAGGGTGGAGTGTAGCAGTTTGACAGTTTGATATAGTTATGAATTCCAGAATTAGATATTGGATTGTGCTTGTAAACTGGTGTGTTATTCTGGGCATGATTAAGTTATGATTAGGGTGTTGACCGAGCCATGTCAGTAGGGCATTGAGCCCCACCCCTTGGTGGCTGGGGAATCAAAGATAAAAGGCACAGCAAAGGACAGAGTTGGAGTAGTTTTGATGTTGGAGTTCTCATGCTGAGTGTTAATGCTGGAGCCCAGGGGAGTAAGCACACAGAGGACCTTGGTTGTGAGGAAGGAGAGAAGGCTCCAGGAAAAGAGACAAGCCGTTCACCTGATGGTTCACAGCTGGCCTTGTGGAGAGAGGCAAAGCCTAGAGAGCCTCATAATCTACAGCTGAACATGTAGAAGAACCAGAGAAGCTGAACCCGGAAAGAAATGGAGCCCCAGGAAGAGAGGAACCCAAGAAGCCTGAACCTGGCAAATGTCAGCAGCTGTCTTGCTCCAACACATGGCAAAAGAGTTTGGTGAAGGAAGAAACTTATACTTTATGGCCTGGTAACTGTAAGCTTCTACCCCAAATAAATACCCTTTATAAAGACCAACAGATTTCTGGTATTTTGCATCAGCACCCCTTTGACTAATACAGGGAATGTGCTTTGTCCTAAGATAAGATGACTGTTTTTCATAAAATCAGGGTGGGAAAATGTAAGACAAGGCTTGAATGAATATAGAAAGTTGTAGAAGGCAGCATTAAGTAAGGGAATGTGTTTTGTAAAGGTGAAATTTGTCTTGAGATTAAGTAATTATAGTCTATGTGATTATGGTTGGTTATAGGAAGTATGCAAAAGCATTTTCTAAACTGAAATATTTAAATGGCTAATTCCAGGAAGTCATTATTAAATAGAAACCTGAATTGATGTTGATAACAAAAAGTAAGTTCATAACAGGGAAACCTGTCAGAGGCCACTTCAATCTGCATATTATAGTAGTGGTAGGGGGAAGATAATCTTGATTCCACTGGGAATCTTAGGTTTTCATATAATAATGGAGAAAGTAGTTTTTCCTATACTGCTAAAGTAAAAATAACTATTAATTAATGTAATCATGGTAAAGGTATAGAAGTAAAAAGTAAAGTACTAAAAATAGTTAAATCCATTTAACGTTATAAACTGCGTTGGAAGTATTTAGAGAGTGTATAAAAATTAAGAGAGAGACTTCAGTATTGTCAAACTTTCTTATGCATTCAAACCAGGCTTCCAGTGCATGGTGTCTCTCCATTTGAGTTATTATCTAGGTTGGTCACTACGACCCCAAAATAATAAAAGGATCTACTACCTCTCTGGACATGCTCCTGAAGTGTATGGAAATTATGTTGCTGTTTTGGACTCGTGCATCAGCCGGCAATGGCTCAATATGGCCAAATTTACAATGGACATTGTCTCCAAACTGGCTCTGTTTCATAGTGCCAAAGGGCACTGTACACCAGGCCAATAAAACATTGGAGCTCCCTTCCAAGGGTCAGTGGCACTGCAGCATGCTGGTTGTATGAAGTTCATACCAAGTGGAGCAATAATTACTAGAGTAATGTGAGTAGAACCTAAATAGACTCAATTGGCATTATGGCCTGCTCCCATGGAGAGACAACATACATGGTATTGCAAACCTGGAGCTTAGATCTATTAACTGCAGCTCAAAGAGGAGCTTGTCCATTGATTAGTATTTAAGCACTGTACCTATATATCTGATAAATATAATACTATCTCTTCCATTCTACATCATATGCAGAAGAATATTGAACATGTTAAAAGTCTTTGTAAACTTAATTCATTTTCTAAGTAATTAATGAACATGCCTATGAAATATAAAATGGCTCTCTTAAGTACTGTCTTTATTTTGCTTGCCATAAGCTTATCTTGTTGTTGCTTATATTGTCTTTGTGACTTTATGACTAGGGCAGTGCCTCTCCTCATTCCTCTTCTAGATACCCTAGGCATAACCACCACTGTGTGAACTGGGGGTGGCAGTTTCCTAGATAGCATTTGAAACTTACAAGATCAAGCCCATCAGCTTCAGGAGGATGTAGCCTCTGGAAGCACTTGGCCTTTCTCATTCCCATGGTCCAGTATGTCATTTCTGGCCCCCTTCTTGGGGCCACTTACCATCATTTTCCTTATCCTTTTAGGACCATGTATCTTCAAAATTCAAACTTAAGTTTATTTCTTCCAGAATCAATGCCTTCCAGAACAAAGTATTAGCCATGTGGGAACTTCATCCAATTCTAACCATAGTACTGGACCTGCCTTCCCTCAACCTCAGTAGAATAGCCAGAGAGTTTCACACCTCATCAGGCAAGGTCTACTGCCCCTAACCAGTGGAAAACAGCTACAGAAAAATGACCATCACCCTTCAGTCCCCCTTAAGAATAAGGGTGTCAATTCTCTGAGGGGGAGAGTTGAGACAGGTTAGTATAGGAAAGAGGGAAGGCAGTTGATCAGAATGAAGGCTGCCAAAGACCCTGCTCACAAGGTCCAGTTTGAAAGTCCCAGACTAAAAAGAAGTCCTAGATAACTCCAAACAGAATGCCCCCCCTTCACCCCATGGTTCCCTGAAAGCTGACAGGTGAAGGTAGAAGGGAAATCAACCAGGAAAGCAAATAGCTGGGGTCCTGTGTGTCTATGTGGACTCTCCTTATGCCTAAACTAGTTTTTGAGGTCATTGTAGAAAACTCAGTGAATTTAGGTGGGGAAATGTATGATATTGGAGGCCTCCCCATAGGAAGATTGAGATTCAGCTGCCGTCTTTCAATGAGACTCAATTATATTTTTTCCCTTGTAAGGGAACAGGTTCATAAGCTCAGGCCTTTATTAGGATATGCTGTATTTAATGGTTTCGGATGGTTAATGGCTGAGACTGTCACCCTAGATCACATTGCCCCTGTCTGTGTGGACCAATAAGAGGGAATCTGTGATATGGGGTGGTCATTTTACTATCAATGCTAGAAATAGAGTGAAGCACATGCCCTGGTGGTTCTACCCATTGGCCATTTTTGTGCCAGGTAGAAATGCAATTGTTACTGAAAAACACATAATGGCTTTAGCTGTTGTCTTTTATACTGTTGCTGTGGAATGTGGATGCAATGCCTGTCCTATGGTCAATGTAGTCTGCTACATGGGAGTGGATTGTGGGGACCCAGGGCCACCCCAAATCCTCAGCATGTAGCTGCCTACATGAACTATATATAAGTTAAAGGTTAACAATCCTCCCCAGAGGAGCAAGAATGTAGAGATGGTATTATAAAGTACAATCTTCCCAAAGCAGTAAATGTCCTTGGTAAACATTCTTCCTACGAGCATAGTGAAAGCATTACCAGACTCCACATGTATGCTTCACGTAACCCTAGCAGAAACTCTGTTCTCATACCCTGTGGAATATTCTTGTTCTTAAGCCCCTTATATCATTCCTCATATTCTCATCTCTTTGTGGAGTAATATCTTCATTCTCCAAACTGCTGCCATCGGAGAGCCTCTTCTGTCCATAAGTCCCAATAACGCTTATGCCTGACTAAGTACCAGGTGCATTGTTTGGTATTGCAGCCACACCAGCTCGTGCCCTTCAAGAGTTTTGTTGTAACAATTGCACATCCTCAACGCCTAAGCATCTCCCCTATTTACCACACACAAACCTCTCCAACATGAATGCAGAAACCATCATTAAAAGTCTCAGTCTGGCAACCAAAGAGTATTTCAGACACAGTCAAGAAAACTACTGGAGAAACCCAAGGTGTGAGTCTAAGAAATATCCCAAGCTCGTGCATGTTTTCCTATTGTTATTCTTGAAAGGCAGTCCATTCCTCTGGTTCTGAGAGTTCCTATATTCTCTACCCTAACCCCGGTTTACTAAGGTAAAGCATTTAGGAAGTAAAGAGAAGTCATTAGCAAATGATAAATCTAGGCATAGTCCAGAAAAACGTACCCAGAATTATTCTAACACTTCTTGGGCCAGTGCAGCAAGTATTTCTAATGACAGTTCTGTGTTATTTTTGGCAAAAGGCATTGTATGATAAACTTCAGGAATATAAGAGATTGTTGTATTTATTTTACGTGATACTAGAATGGGCTCTATATAACTAGTAATTATTTTTTTCCTCCTCTCTGTGATCACAATAGTGAGGATGAAATTAAGGAATTATCTTATAAAACAGAAATGTTTGAGGAAGAGAATTTGGATAGAAGACTAAAAACTTGTCACCTGATGTACCAATCACAATATCTTGACTCAGTCAAACCCAGTTTATTTTTAGCCCCAAAGATTAAATTAGTACATAGTAGAGATGAATAGTTAGAAATATTAATTTACTTTTCTTTTAAGCCAGGGCTTCTTAACCAGGGGTCCATGAGCTTGAATTGAAATTCAAGAAAACATTCTTGTGGGGACATGTTGGTGTGGGTATGAAATATTTATTAAATAATACACAGTATAGTGTGGACTTAGTAAGGGGTCCGTGGTTTTCACCTGACTGGCAAAGGGGTCTGTAGAACAAAAAAGGTTAAGAACCCCTGCTCTAAGCTATATAACATTCTGTCACCTTGTTAATCTTTTTGTCACCAGAATTTCTCCCCCTGCCCCCATATTTCTATCTCTGTAATGCAGCCTTATTCTTGCAGTTGGCCAAACATGTTTGGGGATGTCTGTCTCATATAGATCCCGAAACCCTTGCTGCCTGGTGGACCAAGAAGGCACATAAGTAGGGCATCAGACCCAAATCCTGGCATCTCAGACTGTGGAGATCTTCAGTTAAAGCATGTGGTGGATCATGAAGTTCTAGCCCATTCAAAATTATTGTTCTGGGACTAGAAAAAACTTTTGCAACCATCTATGACCAGGGTACTTGAACACAGTACAAATGAAAATAAGGAAACTGCTCTTCTGACTTTTTTAGTTTCTTGGAAAAAATAGGACTAAAAAAGAAATCGTATGCATTTTTGAAATGTTTATTGAATGTTGGTGTATACAGTGTGTAGCATAGTGCCTAGAACTCATAGTTATAGATATTGGTGAAGGAGGATATGAAAGTGGGAAAGAAGAAATGTGTTATTCAAGATGATAATAGGCATTTAATTAAATTTTTTTTTCAAAGTTTAGGAAAATGATTTCTTTATGCTTGGTATTTAACATGGCTTTTACTATGTTAATGCATCTTGTGACTCTCAAGAGAGCTTTATATCATGTAACATTCCCCAAATCTATTTGATAGTTAACTCATTTTTGTGTAAACATCTCTTAAAGCCAAAGCCGGCTGAACGTGGTTTGGGAATGCTCTCATTCACTATGCTGTTTCCATTTGGTATTGGGAACTATACTATTTAATAGATAAAATTCACTCTGCCATTTCAACATGCTTGGGTGATATAAAAATGAATGAAACATAGCTCCTGCCCATAAGAAGCTTAGCCTCTGGGTATTGGTTGTGAGAAGTCAAACATTTACAATACACCTTAGGAAATGATACGATAGCAATATACACAGAGCACAGATTTACAAAATACGTATGAGCTTATCATTAATCTAGACCAGGGGTCAGATGGATCTACAGCCTGCAGTCCAATCCATCTCATTGCCTGATTTTAAAAAGAAAATTTTATTGGAACACAGCCATGCTCATTAATTTACATAATCTATAGCTGCTTTTATGCTACAACAGTAGTGTTGCGTAGTTGTAACAGAAATATTTACTATCTGACCCTTTTCAGATAAAGTAAGACGTAAAACTAATTCTCTATTAGCCACAGGATCTCTAACTGGAAGGAATAAATGGAGCCTTATGGAAAGTTTTAATAGTTAATA
This sequence comes from Tolypeutes matacus, assembly GCA_026826555.1. Classification (NCBI taxonomy): domain Eukaryota; kingdom Metazoa; phylum Chordata; class Mammalia; order Cingulata; family Chlamyphoridae; genus Tolypeutes; species Tolypeutes matacus. The sequence goes on from JAKSZT010053770.1 coordinate 21,245,618, forward strand.
TAGAAAATCATTGTTTCCTCAGAGAATTTGTGCATTCTATAAAACATGACCAAATACCGAGACATTGTAACATGGTAGGATGAGCCTTTGTTCAGCAGTCAGTAACCTAACCTTGTTTTCCTCATGCAACAAAGAGCCATTAAATGATAGAATATTTAAACTTTCTGCTATCCCTAAATTTGTTATTTTTAACAAATATATTTGTTTATTTAACATCTCTTGGTTAAACCTTCTATTTATGGCTTATAGTCACTTGAAAATTAAGTTTTCATTTTACTGAGGACAGATTATTAACAGTTGTGCTCTGTATATGGAGCAGAATTTGAAAAATAAGAGCGCAAACTAGTCTAAAATTGAAAATGATGACCCTTCCACATGTCTATTTTTTTTCTATAAAAATAAGTAGATTAAAAAAGCATTCTTTGATAAATGGCCAAAGAGACTTCTTTGGAAAACTTTTCTGTGAGGAACTAGAAACTTCAGCTATTTCACAAAAAGTAAGAACCATTTAATATTTTATTTTCAAAGAGCAATGAATTGTTTTTTTTTTTTTCCTTATCTGAAACTACCAGATTCTCATTTTTAATAAGAAGAAATATCAGTAGAGTGAAACAACTGGTTTTATTTATTGAATTTGCTGTCCATTGCACTTAGTTGTCCATTTGTTTAACCAATTATTTTTGCATCATAACAACAATTATGTGTTCTTTTCTCGTTTGGTTGTTATGCTGTCTATTTTCATTTAATTCCTCTAGATTCAAAGAATCATTGTAAATGCATGAATAATGCAGCTGTATCTATGAATGCACTCAATTTCTTTAATTAAATTTATTTGCCTGAAGCAGATGATATGTTTTTAAAAAATCCGGAGTAATAGTATTCCATATTAAGGGTATCTGGTGTTTTAATTTTTCTTCCTTCATTAAACAACTCATGAAGGAACCAGAGGATTTCTTTGTATAATAAGCTCCAAGTAATTTCAAGTCATTAGCTAAATCAAAAAATTTTAAATTTGCCCATCATGTCTTTCGAATTATTTCAACAAACTACTTCGACAAGCACTTTGTTTTAAAAAGTTTAAACTAAAAATATAAATATAGCATTATTATAGCATTGTTATTATTTTCACCTTGATACCAATTATTACAAAATTAAAGAATATCTGTAACTTCCAACTATAGCAAAAATATTAATATGGACCAATAATATTTTATTCCAATTTCATTCTAGTGTCTTCCTTATGTAATCTTAGAGTCTAAACTACATCTCCATTAAAAGTAGCAGGCAAGGTTGTATACTTGGAGGACACAGGAATAGAAATCCATTCTAGCTTTTTGCTTATGCTTTACCATGAGTCCTTGGGAAGACAGAATAAATAAATTTGAAATAGACAACATCATATATTTTAAAATCTGCAGGCCTTTCAGTTTTGAGGAACAATTTCACAATTTATTACTTGAGGTTGTCTATTGATCTGATTAAATCAAATTTTGCAATCAGATAAATTTTATAGTCATTTTCTTACAAATTTATTTTTAATTTTTCAAAATTTTTCTTAATATTTCATAGTATTATTCCCAATGTGTATATTATATTATGTTGTTATATTAAATATGTTTAATTTTTATATTATATTACTTTTTTCCTAATGATAAATTTGAAATGTTTGGGCATAGCTTAAATTTGCTCTTATATCTTTCTCTTATCTCAAGGTTCACATTTTAAAAAGCATTATAAATATACTGTTTTGTGATTTTTCTCTTAAGTAGACTGTAAGTACCAATCATTTTTCTCATTGTTGCATGAACCATCCTCTATACTTGAAAAAAAATTTTTAAATGCAAAAATTCAAAAGTTCAATATATCCAAAATAGGATAATAAAGATAGAAAATCATTCTTGGGTATATTTCAATACAAAGGTATAGTTATAAGAAATAAGAAACATATAAGTAACTCCTAATAGCAACCAGAGGAATAAAGACATCAAATCCAGGAGAATAAAAGTGAGAATGAATTTTAAATTTTCACCAGAAACATCACAAACCAAAATACAATAGAGGAAATCTTTGAAGGAGGGAAAAACCCCATTAATCTAACATAATCTATCCAGTAAAAATATTCTTCAAGAATGAAAACAAAACTAAAAAAACTTCAGATAAACAGAAGCTGAAAGAACATTCTATTGTGAGATGTATAAAATAAATACTCATAAAATAAATGAAAACTATAGCACATAAGGTGAAAAGTTATAAAATAAAACATAAAATTATATGATTAATATATAATAAAATGTGTGGAGTTAAAGATGTTATAATCCCCAGAGACTCCACTAAACACACACACACAAACACACACACTCTCACAAATGATTAGATATAAAGTCAATAGAAAAAATAAAATTGACTTTTAAAACACATCTGATTAAAGGATCAAGGATCTCACATCCTATGTAATAACACTGAAGGGTACTGTATTAGTCAGCCAAAGGGGTGCTGATGCAAAGTACCAGAAATCTGTTGGCATTTAAAAGGGTATTTATTTGGGGTAGAAGCTTACAGTTACAAGGCCCTTAAGAGTCCAATTCATGGTTACCTCCTCACCAAATTCTGTTGCCACATGTTGAAGCAAGATGGTGGGCAATCTCTCCTGGTCTCTTCTTCCTTCTTCCTCCTAAGGCTCCATGTGCCCAGCTTCTTCTGGTCTCAGCTCTCAGGGCCTCTCAGGTGCTTTGGTCTCTTCTCAAGGTCAGCTGTAAACTATCAGGCAAATGGCTCATCTCTTCCCTGGGGCTCCAGGATCAAAACGGACAAATACTCTCTCTCTTCTTCTTCTGTATTTTCTCCTGTATGTCTTCTTGATTGAATATTCATTTATATGGCCCAAGTGGATGGAGACTCAACCCTGAGCTATGCCCTACTGATGTGTTCAAATCAAAGGCCCTGAATTGATTAATTAAGTAAACTTAAAACCTTTGAATTTAAATCAATCAAAGGGTATCCTACCCAGAGGAACAGACCGGTTTACAAACATAATCTATATCTCTTTTTGAAATTCATAATATCAAACTGCCACAAATGCCTTTTTCAGTAGATCATTTGATACCATCACTACATCAATCAGTCCATGTTTCCAGTTCAGTTATTTAATATCTTCTGGGCTCCTCATATGAGCATCGTTGACAGTCATAACTAATTCACTTGAGATTTTAAATATGTCAAGGCTTCCAACATAGGACACTGAAATCTCTATACTTGCCATTAGTTTCATTAAAACTAAAATCTCATCAGGAACTCTGCTTTGCCAAATGATAAAGGAATGTGTTTCACTGAGAAACTTATGTGGACAACTAAATGAGACTGTCACTTGTGATGTACCTTTATTTTCTGAACAACTAAATCATATTTATTTGATAGACTCAAAGATTCAGTAAAATGATCACATTTAGGGTGTCTTATTTGATAGGACTAAATATAATATTCATTTGTTTGCTTCCTCTTCTTGGTTCCTTTTGGATCCCTCCATACCACAGTTACATCTACACACTTATATGATCTGTGTACCTAAGATGCAGGTGTTATTCAGGGTTTGTGGAAGGGCGTATCAAGATATAATTCTTGGGGAACAAATGAAGCTCAAGTGGTTGAGCGCCTGCTTCCCACATACTAAGACCCGGGTTTGATCCCTTGCCCCAATTTTTTTTTTAATTGAAATAAAAAAAATAAGATATAATTCTCTATTTTCTCCTGGAATGCAATTTAGCAAATGTGGAATAATGATACTTACTGACCCACTGTAAGAATTAACATTTTAAACAGTGGTTATGGGTCTAATGTACAATGGATATATTTACACAATTAAGTTTACTGGCAAGAAAACGTTTCAAAACTGATAAAAAGATTCAGGAATAACATGTTCACAACATAACATTGTTTATCCAGTCAGTCAAATAGAAGTTTATTGTTCTTCTCTTCTTAATGCCAGCTATTCTGTTATTCTATTTACTCCCTCAATCCTCTCTCTCTCTCTCAACCTTCAGGTTCATTTTCAATCTGTGTAGAAATAAGACCTCTGCCAAGCTTTTCTGTGATCCAACATTCTGTCCCTTTCTCTCAGAAACCACAATCTGAAGACATGAGTTTAAATAATTTAATGGAGTCATCTATGTTTAGCTTCTTGACTAAAATAGGAGTAAGGAATTCTGGAAATAAATCATGTTATTATTTTACCCCATCCCCTACACTCTAAGTTACAGTCAGGGAGAGACTGTTCTTATCCATCCCCTGCCACCAATTCAGTGCTTATTTGGAATGACTTTAATGAAATTGCTACCGATTAAATTTAAAGTAGGAGTTTTGTCCTGAACATATCTGATTGGAGTAGTAATAGTAATAGATTGTGTGCTCAACATCTCCAATTAGCACTTGCGTCTCTTATTGTGGGATTACTTATTTCCTGAGGTGAGCCAATACTCAGAATTTCAGAAGAACCCATTCTTGCCCTTGTTGAATAATTGTTCCTTAAAGAGCTGTAATTACTCTCCAAACGAAGTGATTATTTCTCCTAGTGCGTGTTAAGAACTACGAAGGACCTGATATTTTATCCTACTTGGAAGACAAGTTATCCTGCGGTAGGGCCATGGATGTTGGCAACAGATTTGAGACTCCTGAGGTAGAGACAAGGACAGTTCATTACTCACAGCAATAGCAGATTATCAGCATTTGGTTGCTTTCCTGAGCCCCAAAACCCATAGGACAATGTAAAGAAGTCCAGATGGCACATGCACACAGTGGCTTACATCACAGGAGAGGAGTTCCAAGGTTAAGGCTCCTGAAGCTTTTGTTTTGTCTGTGCTTTGCTCTGGAGGAACACACTATCACTTTCTTCCAAGGCTAATTGCCCTACAGACATCCTTGAGAAGATAGTCCAGAACAATGGCAGGCAGTGCCTCTGCTTCCAAGAGATGTAGAAATACGAGAGACTTATGGAGAGCTATCTCCTACCAGTACATTGTGGTCAAAGCCAGGAGAAGAAAATATACACAGAGTATACATATACATAAAAGCCTATTTTAACCTTTTTTGCACATCAAATAACTGTTCTAAAGAGTTTGTATCTTTGGGGAAGATAATTATATGTATATTCAATCATTACATCAATCTAATCAAATGTCATATTCTTTTCTGAGCAACGCCTGAGGTTATTAAAACTTAGAGTACTGTTTAATAAAGTTTCAAGGTATATTGGTCTCTGGAGGCTACTCAATGGTTAAAAAAATAAGTCAGATATTATAGATGTTTGGTCTTTCTACTATAGTCCCTTAAGTTTGCTTGTTTGTTAAATCCAAATAATATATGAAAATTATTGGCTTCATTCTTCAGCATTTATTTGACAATTTGTGTATATATTCTTAAATCATAGAAATTGGTACCAATAAATTGATTCATATTGCATATCCTCTGGTCACAGTCTATTAGAAGAGACAGGTACCAAAATTTCTGATGGCCTTGTAGATGGATAGTCAATGAGGTATAAAAGCATAGAGGAACAGATAGGACAGAGAAAAGGTCAGAGAAAGGACTATTGAGGAAATGATAGCTAATCTACATCTAAGAAATGAATAAATGCAATAACCAGTAAATATGCAAAGTGAAGGATCAAAGCAGATAGAGGAATCAGCCCTTAACAAAGGCATAGGGATATGAAAGAATAAATATGTAGTGAGATCCTCCAGTGGTTTTCTTTTGCTAGACCATGAAGAGAGGGCTGGGGATGTTGATTAGGCCTGCATTACAGAAAGTTTTGCCTGCTCTGCTTAATCCTAATGCTTTATACCCTAAAAGTGGTGGAGAGCTCTTGATAGTTAACCTAGTGAACAACCAGGGCTACAGAGTATGTATGTTCAGACTGAACTATACAAAAACACTGTATTTGTAGAAGTATAATTAATATAATAGACATATACTAGCATTGGCAGGGGAAAGGATTCTGTGCCTCACTGCTGAGTCCTATAGCAGAAAGGGAGAGCCTTCTCCACAAAACACACACTGGCACACATAGGCATGCACACTCTCAGAAGATGTGGACACACATTCATTGCTGCACATATAAACTTGTAGCTATCATTTTGCCCCACCATGTGTTGGGTTCCCTCTGAGATGCTTTTTTCACTATCTTCAAGACTCAATTCCAATCTTTCTCATGCCCACCAAAGTCATTTTACCTGGTGTCTTAGTTTCAGAGCTGCAATCACAAATACTACCAAAAGGGTTGGCTTGAGCAATGGGAATTTATTGGCTCACAGTTTTGAGGCTAGGAGAAGTACAAAATCCAGATATCTGCAAGTAGATACATTCTTCCTGAAGACTCTGGCATTCTGGGGCTGACTGTCATCTAATCTTGGGTGCTTGACTTTTCTTTCACATGGCAATGCAAATCTTCTCCTTTTCCTTCCAGGTTCTGTACACTTCCAGCTTCTCTTCCATGTGTTTTTTCTCTTCATAAAGCCTCTAATAATAGGATTAAGACCCACCTCATTCACTTGGGCCACACATTAACTAAAAATAACACCTTTAAAAGGTCATATTTCCAACATGTTCATACACACAGGAATGAATTAAGAATATAATTCAACCTACCACACCTGGGGAATGTAAGAGTTTATGCATGTCTCTGTGGGGGTGGGGGTGGGGGATTTGAGTGGGTATAGTGTGAATGTGGATATGTGAGTATGTGTGCAGCCAGGACTGCTCCCCAGACAAAGTCTCTCAAGTGCCTCTAGGCAGTGTCCAGTTAAGCCAAGGCCATTGGTTTAACTGGCAATTGAATTACAAAATTTAAACTGTGGAATCGCTGCTGGGACGAACTATTGGTAAACACTAGTGGTTAAACTCCATAACCAGCTACATCTAGACTCAATATCCTCATTGACTTCCTCTCCTTCTCCCCATCTCCTTCCATGTTTGTAAAATAAACTCTTTTTAGAATAGGCTTAGAGTCACAGAAAAGTTCCAAAGATAGTACAAAAAGTTCCTGTGTACCCCACACTCACTTTCCTTGTTTTAGGTGATCTTGAGAGTTTTGAGGAGTAGTCATCAATTATTTTGTAGAATGCCCCTCACTTGGGATATATTTCATGTTTTCTTATGATTAGACCAGGGTAATGGGTTTTTAGAAGGAAGATAACAGAAGTAAAGTGCCATTTTCATCTTTTCCTATCAAGAGTCCATACTATGAACATAACTTAACACTGTTAGTGTTTACCTTGATCACTTGGCTGAGACAGTGTTTGTCAGGTCTCTCCACTGTTAAGTTACCCATTCCCTTTCCTTACTGTACTCTTTGGAAGGAAGTCACTAAGTACAGCCTAAACTTAACAAGTGGGGAATTATGTTCCATCTCCTTGAGGATGGAGAATCTACATTAATTATTTGGAATACTTCTGCACAGGAGAATTGTCTATTCTCCGGCCATCTCTCTATTCATTCATTTAATTATATCAGTATATGTTCATGTATATTTATTCTATATTTTGGATTTTACATGTGCAGTGGTTTCAAAATTTTTAACCTGGGTTTTCTTGGGAAACAATTTTATCAGAGTACAGTTTTAAGTACACTTTATTTTGCCTTTCAGTTTACTCTTACAAATTCCACCCGTTCCCAAATCATTTAGATCAGCCCCATTTACCCCACGTCCTTCAGCAAGGTTGTTTCATACACATGTAGTACACTAAGATAATTTTTTCAGTCTGTATTTCATCCTTGGATACTCCTAGCACCTATTTTTTTTTTTTTATTTGGATGCTGTGGTAGGTTCAATTATGTGCCCCAGGAAAACCTGCTCTTAATCTTAATCTCATTCCTATGGGTGTGAACCCATTGTAAATAGTACCTTTTGAAAATGATATTTTTGTTAAGCTGAGGCCAACTGAATAAGGATGAGCCTTAATCCAGATTACTAGAGTCATTTATAACCAGAAGAAAATCAGACATAGAAAAAGAAGGTCACAAAGGAAAGGTGGAAGTCAGGGGGAACCCAGAAAAGAAAGGAGAGGACATTGTCAGTGATGGGAAAATAAAACAACCAAAGGATTGCAGCCAGTCAGAATGCTGCCAACTCTAGAAAGAGGCAAGGCTTCTAGCCTACAACACCTTGAGACAATAAATTCCTATTATTTTAGCTAACCCATTTTGTGGTATTTGTCAGAGCAGCTGGGAAACTAAGACAGATGCACTACAGATGTGCTATAAAGCTCTATGGATTTTGACATATTTATGGTGTCATATATGCACAACTACATTATTGTACAGAATAGTTTACCACCCTAAAAATATCCTATGCCCCAACTATTCAAATGCTCCCCTCCTGAACTCCTGGAAATCACTGATCTGTTTACAATCTCTTAAAGTTTTATTGTTTCCAGACATTCATATAAATGGAATCATACATTATGCAGCATTTTCAGACTGGTTATTTTCACTTAGCAATATGCATGTAAGATTCATGCATGTCTTCACATGATTTGATAGCTCATTTTTTTTATCGCTGAATTATATTCTATTGTATGGATGCACCACTGTTTACTTACACATTACACTTAATGAAGGACATCTTGGTTGCTTCCAGATTTTGACCATTATGTAAAACCTACTGTAATATTTTGTGTGAACGTTTTTTGTGAATATAAGTTTTCAAAACAGTTGGTCAAAAACCCAGGCACATAATTGGTGGATCACATGGTAAGAGTATGTTTAGCTTTTTCATAAAATTCCAACATGGTATACCATTTTGCATTTCCACCAGGAAAGAATGACAATTTCTGTTGCACCACATTCTAACCAACAATCCGTATTATCACCTTGAAAGATTTTATCCTATCTAATATGAGTGTGTATCACATTGTTGTTTTATTTTGCATTTTCCAAATGACAAATGTAGTTGAACATCTTTTCATTGTTTATTTTACATTGGCATGTCTTCTTTGGCAAGTTGTCTGTTCAGATCATTATCCCATATTTTAAGTGGATTTTTTTTCTTATTGTTGAGTTTCAAGAATTTTTTATATAGTTTGGATAGAAGTATTTTTTTTTTAATGCGTGCTTTACAAATATTTTCTCCCAGTTTGTGGCTTGTCTTTTCATTCCCTTAACAGTGTCCATGGCAGAGTTTTTTATTTTAATAAAGTCCAACTTATGAATATTTTCTTTCATGCATTCCACTTTTGTGTTGTATCTAAAAACTCACCACCAAATCCTAGGTCATGGAGATTTTCTCTACTTTCTTCCAGAAATTTTATAGTTTCACATTTTGCTTTTAGGTCTATGATCCATTTTGACTTATCTTTAATGTAAGGTCTGTGTCTTGGTTCATTTTTTTTGCATATAGATGTTCAATTGTTTCAAAATCATTTGCTGAAAGACTGTATTTTCTCCATTCAATTGTCTTCCTCCTTTGGCAAAAACCAATGGATTGTATTTGATTGGGTATATTCATGGGCTATCCTGTTCCACTGATCTATGTGCCTATTCCTTCACCAATATCACATTGTCCTCAATATTGTAGCTTTATACTAAATCTTGAAATCAGTTAGTGTGATTCCTCCAAATTTTTTCTTTTTCATTATTGTGTTGGCTATTTTTGGTTTTTTGACTTTCCATATAAATTTTATAATCCATTTTTCAGAATCTACAAAGTAAGTTGCTGAGAATTTGATTGTTATTGGCTTGAATCTATAGATCAAGTTGGGAAGGATTCACATCTTAACAAAATTGAGTACTCCAATCCATGAATACAGAATATAGCTCCATTTATTTAAGTCACCTTTGGTTCATTTAATCAGTGTATTGTAGTTTCCCACATAAAGATTCTGTTTTTATTTTTTCTGGATTTATATCTAAGCATTTTATGTTTCTGTATTTATATCTAAGTATTTTATTGCAAAATTTTTTAAAATTACAATTACAATTGCTAGTCTTGGTATATAGGAAAGCAAGTGGATATTTGCATATTGTATCTGCAAACTTGCTATTCTTGCTTTGACATTTTAAACATAGATGATCATGTCAAATGCAAATAAACACAACTTTATTTCTTCCTTTCCAATCTATATATTCTGTATATACCTTTTTGTTGTTTGTTTGTTTTTTCTGTCTTATGGCACTGAGTAGGACTTTCAGTACAATGTTGAATACAAGTGTTGAGAGAGTAAATCCTTGCCTCATTTCCAATCCTATGGGGAAAGTGTCAAGTATTTCATCATTAAGGGTGATTTGAGCTATGAGGTTACTGTATATATTCTTTTTCTAGTTGAGAAAATGTTATTCCTAGCTTGCTGGTCATTTTTACCATAAATGGGCATTGCATTTTGTCAAATGGTTTTTCTGCACCAATGGATTATGATCATATAATATCTCTTATTTGACTTGTTGATTTGGTGGTAATTATCAGGTTTGAAACAGCTTTTCATGCTTGGAAGAAATCCACTTGGTTGTTATGTATAATTCTTTCTATGCACTGCTGGATTAAACATGTTAATATTCTGTTGAGAATTTTTGCTTCTATGTTCATAAGAAACATTGGCCTGTAGAATTTTTTTCCTTGTAAGTCTTCATTTGGTTTAGTATTAGGGTAATGCTGGTCTCATAGAATGAGTTAGGAAGTGTTCTTTCTCCTTCTATTTTCTAGAAGAGATTTATGAAGAATTTATATCATTTTTTCCTTACATGTTTGATAGAATTCACCAGTGAAATCAAGTGTCTGCTGATTTATTTCTTCCAAAGTTATTAACTATGGAATCAATTTATTAAAACAGATGTAGGGCTATTCTGGTGTCTATTTGTGTGGCTCTTGCTAGTTTTGTCTAGTTTTGTCTTTCAAAGAATTAGTTTATTTCATCTAAGTTATTAACATTGTTCATAGTATTCCGTTATTATCAAGTTATTTCCATGTAAATGCAGTAGTTATGCCTCCTCTTGCAGGTTCTGATTTTGTAACTTTGGGTATATTTTATTATCTCTATAGTTTTCCTGTGTTCAATTTTATTGATTTTTATTCTGTTTTAATATTATCATTTTTTTTTTCTGCTTGCTTCAGTCTTAATTTACTCTTTGTTCTCTAGTTTCCTAATGTGGAAGCTGATGCTATTGATTTTAGATCTTTCTTTTTTTCATAGATACTGTATATATAAATTATATATTTTCCTCTAAGTGCTGCTTTTGCTGCATCCCACAAATTTTGATGCTATATTTTCACTTCTGCTCAATTAAAACCATTTTAATTACTTTGGACGTTCTTTTTATATATGTGTGACTCAAGGATATGAAGATTTTTTCCTGCCATCTTTCTGTTATTAAATTCTAGTTAAAGTACAATATGGTCTGAAAAATACTTTGTATGATTTATATTATGATTTATATCACTTATGATTTTAAGTCATGTTTTATGGCCAAGAATTTGGCCTCTTTTGATGGATGTTCCATGTGAGATCAAGAAAACTATGTATTCTTCTCTTGATGGCTGGAGTGATCTATAAATGCTGATGAAATCAAGCTGATTGATAGTGCAATTCAAGTTACCTGTATTTTTACTGATTTAATGCATTTGATATAGCATGTACTGAAAGTGGGATGCTGATATCTCCAGTTAAAATTGGTGATTTTATTATTTCTCTTTTCATTTCAGTTTTTGCCTCACATATTTTGGCACTCTTGTTAGGTACATACATATTCAGGATTCTTATGTCTTCTTGGATAATTGACTCCTTTATGATTATGTAATGCCACTTTTATTCCTGATGATCTTTCTTATTCACTAGTCTGTTTTGGCTGAAATTCTGGCCATTCCAGTTTTCTTTTGGTTAGTTAGCATGGTATTTTTTCTGTCACTTGACTTTTAACATATCTGAGTCTTTATATTTAATTTGGGTTCCTTGCAAGCAAGAAATACTTAGGTCTTATTTTCCTCCACTCTGATAATCTATGTATTTTAATTGCTATATTTATATCACTCACATTTAAATGAATATTGATATAGTTGGATTAATATCTAGCATGTTTATAACTGCTTTTATTCATTGCATTTGTTCTTTGTTTCTTCCCCCCCTCTTTTCCTGCTTTCTCTATTTTTAATGGAGCATTTTATAAAATTCCATTTAATCTCCTCTTTTAGCTTATTAATTATACTCTTTTTTTAGTGGATACTCTAGAGATTGCAGATTACAATATATATTTTAACTAATCTAATCTACCTTTAAATAACACTATACCACTTCACATGTAGTGCACACATCTTATAAGAGAGTATTCCCAATTCTTCCCTCCCATGCCTTGTGACCTTGCTATCATTTATTTCACTAATCCATTTGCTATAATTTCCCAATATATTGTTACTATTAGCAAACAAGGAATACTTATATCAATCCAGAATAAAAAAATTAAAAAATTTTAATGTATCTTCACTTATTCCTCCTATAAGGCACTTCCTTTTTTAATGAAGATCCAAGTTTCTGACCTGAAGAATATCTTTTACCATTTCTTGCAGTATAGGTCTGCTGCTGATGAAGTCCACCTGTTTATGTATATCTGAAAAAGTGTTAATTCCTCCTTCGTTTTGAATGATAATTTCACTGAGCACACAATTCTAAGTTGGTGTTTTTTTCCTTTTGAACAGTATAAAAATCTCACTCCACTCTCTTCTTGCTTGCAATGTTTCTGACAAGAAGTGTTCTGTAATTCTCATTGTACCTCTATAGGTAAGATGTTTTCCATTCCTAGCTTCTTTCAAGATGTTTCTCTTTATTCTTTAGTTTTCTATAGTTTGAATAGGATATACTTAGGTGTTTCATTTGTTTGTTTGATATTTATCCTGCTTGTTGTTCTCTGAGCTTCCTGGATCTGTTGTTTCACATCTATTATTAATGATGTCAGCCACTCTTATTTCAACTATTTATTATGCTCCCTACTCTCTTCCTTCTTCTAGTATTACTCCTGCATGAATGTTACACCTATTGATACTGAACCCACCATTTTTGTTCTTTTTCCTCTTTACAGTTCACTTTAGAAAGTTTCTCTTGACTCACATCATCAAGCTCACTGATTCTTTCTTCGGCTGTTTTCAGTCTACTTATGAACCCATCAAAGGCCCTCTTCATTTCTGATACAATGTTGTTGTTTTTTTTTAATTTCTAGCATTTCATTTTGATTCTTTCTCAGAATTTCCAACTCTCTGTTTAAATTATTCATTCATTCTTGCATGTTTCTAGTTTTTCCATTAGAGTCCTAAAGATATTAATCATAGTTATTTTTATTCCCTACCTGATAATTGCAACATCTTTGCCTTTTCTGTGTCTGGTTCTGATGATTGCTTTGTATTTTCAGACACTGTTTTTTGTTTTGTTTTGTTTTCTGTTTTTTGTTTTTTGACTTTTGGCATACCTTGTAATTGTTTTATTGACAGCCAGACATATGTATGAAGTCATAGGAACTGAGGTACATAGGTGTTTAGTGGGAGGATTTATTTTAATCTGGCTGGGAGTCAGGCTGTTTCATGTTTGCTGTAGTCCTAGGTGTCAGAGGCTTCAATTTCTCTAGTGTCTTCATATTTGTCTCTCCTGTTGTCTTTGGCTTTCCTTAAGAACTCCTTTTTAAATAGAGTCTGGCCCTTAGAGTTCTCTCAGCTGTAATACACTGTTATAATACTGGAGACCTGTTAATATGGGGGAGATGGAGAGCATCCTATAATTTCCTGATTAAGTCTCAGGTTTTTATTGGTCCTATGTCTTGGTTCTGTGACCTTGAGAAGTGTTTCCTCAGTGGTATTTCTTTTCCCTTCTTACTCCCTATTCCCTTATCTAGCTGTAGCATTCTCAATCTATTTTCCTGAATCCATGACCCTTGTGGACTGCCCTATCCCCCCTTAGGTTTGATGGAAGACTAGAAGTAGCTGAAGTGGGAGGAATTCCCTTCTACTGTAATAAAGCTCTGGCAAAGTCCTTTACCCTTGAATGTTGGCCTTTGCTATGGAGAAGGCTCTGGATGTATTCCACAATGATTACTGCCAGATTCACAAGGTTATCTGTTTTTAGATCTTCATTGTGAGAACCTGCTGGGTTTCCCTGGCAGTAAAGCACAAAAAAGTGTGGGAGGCCACCAATACTACAAACTTTATAAGTTTCTCACCCTCATGATAGACACACTCAACCTTCAGCAGTTTTCCCAGTTACCATTTACATGTTCCCACCCATTTATGATTCCAGTGGCTTCTGCTCCAGATTAGTAAATCTCATCTGTGTCTTTCTGGAAAATGCCCAACCATCTAAATTTTAGGGTGTCTATTTAACTTGTGACCTTAATTCTCAAATGAGTTCAACAAAAGCAGTTGATTTTCAGTTGGTCCAGCATTTTCTTGTTGTAAGGATGGGAGTGATGACTTCTAAGTTCTTTATATGTTAGTTCCATAACTGGGATTCCACTTTCTATACATTTAAAATACTGCAATATTCTGACTGTTGCCAAAGAAAGAATTCAAACATACAGAAAAGTCAAAAGAACTATATAATAAATAATATCTCCACAGACAGCAACTAAATTTAACAATTGTTAGCATGTTGCCATATTTGTTTCAACTGTTTTTTTCATAGATTTGAAAGTAAATTACAGCTATTATGACAAGTCATCCCTAAATACTTCAATATACATCTATAAAGAATCACCATATTGTCTTATATTCTGGTAATACCATTATACTACCTAACAAAACTGAAAATCATTCCAAAATAGCATTTAATGACCAGCCCATACTCATTTCTTCCCAGAGGCCCCAACCATTATAGCTCAATTGTTAAAATCAATAACTAATCGTGAATCATTCCTTGGTTTGGTTGTTGTTACTTTTAAATGTATTTTAACCTAGAACAGACTCTCTTTTTTCATGATATCTTTTAAGAGATAGTAAGCCAGTTGTCCATGGAATGTCTCACCTTTTGGCTTTGCCTGTCTGTATTCTTGCACTGTTATTCAACTTATTCCTCTGTCATCTATCTTTTCTGTAAATTGGAAATTAGAGCTATAATAATGTCTTTATTAGAAATCATTTTGGCAAGAATACTTCACAGGTAATACTGTGTACTTAATATGCGTCTTGTCAGGAGGCACCTAAAACCTGCAGTACTACTATTATTGGTAATAACATTGCTAGTGAATTAAGGTGGGCATGGTCAGCTCTCTCCGTTGAAATATTTCACTTTTCCTATGGTAACTAGCAAGTAATCTGACTCCTTCCCATCCTTTACAAGGGACCATATCCTGGAAAGGAGAGCTACCCAAGTGCCCACTTTCCCCAGTATACCCCAAGTGCTGTTAATTAGGTTGTATAGTTAACTAACTTAAATGTTATTTTACTTGAAGAAGGGGGTGTTAGTGATGACCCTGACAATTACATATTAAGATTTGCATTTTGGAAAGATCACTCTTCTAAAATGTGGAGAAGGAATTTGAGCACCAAAAGGTGGAAAGAGCAGATTTAGATAAAATACATTTGGTCCAGACAAAAGATGATGAGACACTGACTACATGAGTAGTTGTAGACAACTGTAGAAAGACAATATTCAGTTAATATTTTATGGTAAATGATAAATATGGTAAATAGACGATATGTATATATGAGTTTCAAATTTCTGCAATCAAAAATCTATATCTGAAGTTAACATCTAACATCTTCCTGGCTTCCCACAGAAACATTCAAAATATTGTGTGAAATACACTAAGGGCTGAATTTCTGAGTAGTTCATAAATATTGTTTTTGTAATCTTAAATAAGTCCATGTTTATTCATAACTTTAACATTAAAATGAAAAGTAAGATTGCAGTCAATTCAAGCACAGTCAGTAAGGCATAATCATGTACCTTCTCTTATTCATAGAAATACCCCAGATAAAGGACCAGACAAAATTTACTCAAGAAATGTAGGTTGAAAACAAAATTGCCTGGAATGAAACCTTCTAGATGTAAGTAATGTAATTATAATTTTTGTATTTAGCTGCATTAGCAAAATTGAATAAAGTAAATAAAAACACATTCTTTTTCTGAGTTGTGAGAAAGGCAAATGCTGAGAGAGAGAGAAAGAGAAAAATCTCTTGATTTTAAGTTTATGGCTTTTACAACTACTAATTCACCTCGAAAGACTTTAACTTAAGCAAGCCTCAGAAATATGCAAAGCCTGGTGCTGTGTTCAACCAGGAAGAGAATCTTTCCTTGTGTCCATGAGGCAGAAAGAGTTATTTGGCATAATCTTTTCTAATTATTGGAGTGGATTTTCTCAGTTTAATCTTATGCTTTCTGACTGTCCTCTAAATGAGCACAGGGGATTTGGATAGTGAGATTGTGTCAGAGAAGCAAACACACCAACTAGAGAAAGGTATCCAGCCCTACATGAGACAACCCTCTGGTGCTGCTAACACTATGCTTCGAGTTAATAGCCAGCTCCAGGATTTCTGCACTATGTGACCAAATGCATTATTATTTATCAATGTTTTATTTTCATTTTCTAAGACACTCTTAGACCTATATACCTATATAGTATCATTAAAAATCCTTTGGATTATCACCTTCTCACTATGCTGTGGTTTAAAAAACCATAGTATACTTCTCACTTTTATTGACTCTTGTGCCATTTTTTATGTCCATTTAGTTTGACCCATTTTCTTCAAAACATTTTTAATTGATTTTGGTTTCTAAAAATGAAAATATTGTGATTCTTGTAAACTTATCTAAATATATCTTTACTTAAGCTAGCTTCCCTAAAACGGAAATTTAAATCCTTTTTAACTGGCTCAATAAGAACTTGGGCCATACACACACAACCACAAACACACACAACTGTACACATACCTAAATCATTAGTGACCTATAAATATGTCCAAGCCCATATAAAATAACTAACTTTAAAAAATCTTATTATATAAAGACCTTATACAATTCCCTTTCCAAATATGAAAACTCTTGCCCTGGAAATTCATGGATGCACATTTAAACACTTAACACTATTGAGAACAAAAGTAAGCTTGGTCTGAAGTTTACTCTATGCCTTTATCATGAGTATACATGTGTATAATTTTATGTTACTATATATGTGTATTTATGTATATATGTACACATTTAAATCTAAAATTCAAAAATATAAATTATATGTACTCTATAAAAGTAAGGATATTTATTGAAAACTACAGGATTAATTTTATAATAGCTATCAAACCAACTACTGTATTTTTCATGATGTAATCTACTTTTTATTCCATATTCTAAATTTGAATGATTTGAAAGTGTTACAAATTATTTCAGCTTGTTACCAAAGGATAAAAAATATTCAATCTGCTAGTACTGGAATATGATATTAATCAGGTACTAAGAAGGAAGTATAGAGGAATGCATATCTAATAAAGAAAATGCCAGGTATATAAATTGCTTAATGTTCAAGGACTCAATGCTATATTTCTTTTATAAGTGATCCTGCTTTCAGATTTATCTTACTTCTTAATGTTCTTGATAGGTCCTAAGGATACTGCTAAAACCTAAAATTTGACATCTTTAAATAGATGAAAACCAATCATAAATTATATATTTTTGCATTTAGATAAGAAATTCTGCTTGGTTCTTTTAAGTTGGGAATTAAAGGAGCAAGTCTACCTAGTGTTTAGGACAAAATTCAAACACTAATCATTTTGCTTGTATTTTGCATTATCAGGCCTGTCCTACGATAAAATGATATACAAAAATTTCTTGTAATGATAGATTAACTGGTTTCCCCTGTGTCTCAGTTATAATATTTAAAGTACCAAGTTGGGCTAGATATCCTAATTTTCATTCTTAGACAGTACCTCCAATGCACATTTTGTAGGAGAAAAATTCTGAGAAGCTGAATCATCTTCAGCATATACTTGTGACAGCCTCTCCTTCCCAGCTCCTCCTAAGCAGTAACATAACAGCCAGGCCAGGAATGATAGCAGGGGTTGGACTTTCTTCTCCTTCGCACCAGAGAAGAGAAAGGGAATGCCAGTTATAGCTTACCTTTGGGGCTTAGCGCTAGTACTCTAGCTGTTCTCTTTCCCTGGAATGTTCTTCCCTAGAGAGCCAATTGGCTCAATTTGTCACCTCCTTCAAGTGTTTGCTCAAATCTCACCTTCTCAATGACATAACTCTTAACTGTCCTATTTACTACAGCAAACTGCCTTTTATTTTATTGCCCTAACAATCAAAATCTCTTTTATCTTCTTCAACTGTTCTTCATTCAATAGTACTTACCACTTTTTAACATAATATATAGCTTTATCATATATTATATTTATGGTTTATAACTCTTAAGCCCTGATGAACATTAAGTTCCATGACTGCAGAGATCTTTTACTGTTTGTTTCCTGGTTGCATCCTCTCTGCTAAGGATACTGCTTGGCACATAGTAGACACGCATTAAATATTCGTTAAATGGCTAAATAAATGTTTCGCTATGGGGGCCATACTTATTACTCTTTGATAAACAAACAACTCCCATGTGAATTCTTTGAGAAGCAAGTAGTTTGTACCAGTTTGATTGATGTAGATTTGGAGAGAAGCTTCCCTAGTGAGCAGACTAGCTCTCAATCCTGCGGTGGAGTCAACTGCTTCATGCCACACTTTGAGAGCTGTTACCAGAGGATGATTGGATTTCCCATCCATTGGCCGTCAGCCTCAAGGAGAAGAAGCTGCTTTGCTTTCTACTGTTGTTTTTGTTTGTTGGTTGGTTGGTTGGTACATAAGAGAGGACAAAATCTGATCTTCATGAGTCCAAATGAATCACAAAATCATGAGCTGACAAATTAAAAATAAAACTCATTTAAGGGTACTCAGTAACTTAAAGGAGGAAAACCAAGTTGATTGTGTAGTATAGGATGGCTGCCACTGAAATGGAACTGAAGGAAGACAAAAAAGGATGTTACAAAACAAAACAAAGCAAAAGAGGATTGAGAACTTCCAGGGAGCTTGGGTACCAATTGCATCCAAACTCTTTTAGAAAACAATAAAGGAGGGAACATTTCCCTTATCATTCTATGAAGTCAGCCTTATCTTTATATCAAAAACAGGAAAAGCCAGCATGTGAAAAGAAAACTAGACAGATATTTTTCATGAACATAGATATAAAATTTGTAACCAAATTTTAGCAACTTGAAATGACAATATATTAAAATGTTATGCTCCATGGCCAAGTCAGATTTATCTCAGTAATACAGGTTCATCTAACATTCAAAATGCAATCCATGTAATTTGCCATATTAGCATATAACCATCTCAATAAATGAGGAAAAAGCATTTGACAAAATACAACATCCATTCCTGATTTTAGATTACTCTCAGCAAACTAGTAAGAGAGAAGTGACCTTCTTTAACCCAATCAAGACTTTCTATGAAAAACTGAGAGCTAAAGTTATACATAATAGTGAAAAACTGCATTCCTACCTGTAACATTAGGATCAAGGCAATGATATCTATTCACCATTTCTATTCAACTTAATAATGGAATTCTTAGCAAATGTAAATAGGCAAAAACTGAAAAGAGAAGGAAAAAAACAAAGCATAAATATTTTAAAGGAAGAAATATTTATGTCTTCATTCATAGTCAGCATAATGATAGAGGAAAAAAATTCCTAAGAGATTTGAAAAAAAATCTTTTTAAGTAATAAATAAATTTAGTGAGGTCAAAGATGCAAATATGAGGTCAGTATGAAAAAATTAATTTTATTTCTATATACTAAAAACAAAATAAAATTAAAATAAAAAATACCATTTATTATAACATAAAAATTATATAATGGAGATAATCTTAACAAAATATGGGAAAGGGCTGTATATTGAAAACTATAAAATATTGCTGAGAAATTTTTAAAAAGACCAAAATAGATATAATATGTGACTTGATTGGAAAAATCAACTAAAATGGCAATTTTCCCCAAATTGATAAACAGATTTTTTGCAATCCTTTTCAAACTCCCACCAGGTTTTTTTGCAGAAATTGTAAAGCTGATCTTAAAATTTATATGCAATGTTAAAGGACCCAGAATAGCCAAAATACTATTGAAACAAAATTGTAGGACTAAACACTTTTCAATTTCAAAACTACTATAAATTTCTAACATCAGGAAGTATAGTACTAACACAAATAGAAAAATAGATGAATGCAACAGAATTGAGAATCTAGAAAAAAATTCTTACAATTATAGTCAATTGATTTTGAACAAAGGTGCCAAAGAAATCAAATGAAAAAAGATGGTTTTCCCAACAAATGATACTGAGACAGTAAATTGGGAAAAGATGAATCTACACCTTAATTCATAGTATACTTTAAATAAAAGCTAAAACTATGAAACTCTGAGAAGAAAACAGGACAAAATCTTTATGATGGGAAGTAATACTTTTTAAGATCTGACATTGAATGCACAATGCATAAAAGAAAAACCAATAAATTGAACTTAATCAAAATTTTTAAATGTTTGCACTTTGAGAGATACCCTTAAGGAAATGAAAAAATAAGCCACAGGCTAGAAGAAAACATTTGCAAATCATATATTTACAAATATATATTTATGTATACAGAATATTTAAAGCATTCTTACAACTCACTAATTAGAGGTTTTAAAAACAATTTAAATAAATGTGGAAAATTTGTGAAAAGACATATCACTAGAGAATACATGTAAATGAGAAATAAGCATAATGAAAATGTGCTTAGCATCATTAGTCATTAGGGAAATTAAAATTAAAACAACAATGAGATACTACCACAAACAATTTAGATGGCTAAAATCAAAAGACTGACAATGCCACGTTTTGACAAAAATGTGGCACAGCTAGAGCTCTCATACATTGCTAATGGTGATGCAAACTGGATCAACCACAGTTCAGAGCAATCTTGCAGTGTCTTACAAAGTTAAGCAAACACTTATCATATGACCCAGCTATTTCACTCCTAGGAAAAATAAAAGCATCTGCCTACACAAAAATATACACTTAAATAATCAATAGCAACTTTATTCATTATAGCATAAAACTGGAAATAACCCCAAAGCTCATCAACCAGTGAATATATAAACAAAATTGGAATATAGTCATACAATGGAATACTACTCAGCAATCAAAAGGAGCAAGCTATGATGCACACAACTAACTACATGGATAAACTCTAAAAGCATTACGTTAAGTGAAGAAAGTCAGACACGCAAAAAACAAAACAAACAAACAAACAAAAACTACATTCCACATGATTCCATTTATATGAAATTCTAGGCAAGGCAAATCTAGACGGAAAGCAAATCGATGGTCTCAGGTTCTGTGGGCAGGGGAAGGGATGGACTGTAAATTGGTACTATGTAATTTTATGGAGTGATGGAAATGTTCTATATTTTGATTCTGTTTGTGATAAGCTTTCACATATTAATGAATTTTACTGTGTCTAAATTATTCTGCATAAAGTTGATTTTTAAAAATTATTTAAATACAATGCTTATAACCTTCCCCACCCAAACTCTCAATACACAAATTCTCATTATCTGAATTCAGAAACCAAATAGATCCTGATGGTAAGGGGCATTTGTGCTGTTTATAATTCACACAGTGCAGAGTTGGGCCCTAGGTGCTTGTTTGGCTTGGGGATTCTGTTCTTCCTCCCATTTTCAGTTCTCTTGGTCTCATGACCTTTCGGAGGGCAGCTGTGCCTGGAACTCAGGTCCACTGCTTAAATTTCCTCCACAATGGATGCAGTGGTTTGGAGCTATGTACCCCAGAATTACATGTTCTAAACTTAATCCATTCTTATAGGTGTGAACCCTTGTAATTAGGACCTTTTGATGAGGTTACTTCAGATAAGGTGTGGCCCAGGATGGATTTTAATCCTACTACTAAAGACCTTATAGGGTAGATCCCACAGAAAGAAAAAAAGCCACAGAGGGAGCAGTCAGAGCTGAAAGTTAATGGAACCCAGAGGAGAGCTGAGAGGGCAGGAGAGGCCGCCATGTGCCATAGGATCCCAAGACCAAGGATCCCTGGCAGCCTACCCCAGAACACCAGTCTTCCAGAAGAAAACATTGCCTTGCTGATGCTTGATTTGGACTTCTAGTCTCAAAACTGAGCCAATAAATTCCCATTGTTTAAGCTAACCCATTTCACGGCATTTGCTTTAGCAAAGAGGAAAAGAAAACATTAAGGCATATGTGACCTTCTCCCAACAGTGGCAGGCTTTGGCCAGGAAAAAAAAAAGTTAAATCTCTTAAAGATATATTTTTCCAAGTTTCTAGGATTTTCTGTAAAGTAATTGCCTCCTGGGAACTCCTATGAAACTTTATATCTCTCCAACTGAAATGTTTCACACTCAAGTCTTATTAGTATATTTTGTTTACATTTATCTCCCTTGTTGGACTACTGCTTGGTTATGAAGTCTATTTGTGATTATTATGTTTTGTGTACTCACAGTGCTTTGGTACAGTGGATTGACCCAGTAACAGTCTAGAATGACTCGTTTTTCACTGAAGGGTATTTCAGCATTTTTCTTTGTGGATTAATCTACTATTCTACAATTTATCTTTAGGAACTTCTTCCTATGATCTAAGCTACTTTTTGACTGTTGTTTCTGTTTGGCTTATATTAAACTAAAATTCCACTATAGATTAGAGAGGAGAAAAGTGTGTGTGTGTGTGTGTGTGTGTGTTTCCCTATTTACAAACTGTACCATTTATTTTGCATAACTAGTAGATTATACATTATTTGAGATTATCCATTATGAGATTTCCTCCTAATATGAAATAATTATGAATGCATTTTGTGGATTTTTCTTGTCTTTTCCTTCTCTCTACAATCTAAAGAAAAGAAGATAATTTAAAGACCTGTAAACCTACCAAGGCCATATATTAAGAACATCCACATTTGTAAAATTTATAAGCTCTACAATAATATACATATAAACTTTAAAACAACAATTTGTGTGAAGCTTTATGGGTGATGTGATCTTTTCTTTCACATCACTGCATTCTTCCCTATTCCTATTTACTATTTGAAGTAATAGGTTCTCAAAAAATTAATTTGTATTAATTCAATTTCCTAATATTTATGGTTTATATATGTATTTATACAAATAAAAAACAACTATACATAAAATATCTTAAAATATTCTAGTTAATAAAGTTAGCAGTTTTAACAAAAAATGATAATGAATTTCTGACTGGAAGTACAAAACTCATCTCTTTACCCTCTTGGTAGATGCAGTTTATTTACATTTCCTTTAAATAATAAGAAGGAATGTTTGCTATTAAAGACAAATACTCTTTTAAGAATGTGTTAAGCAGTTTCACTTGAGTCCAACCTGACTGAAAGGAAAAATTGTATTTAAGTCCAAATGCCAAAATCTGAAATAACAAAATTTATGCTTATTCAAGTTAGCAATCTGTCATTTCAGGTATCAGATAAATTCAGCGAGTCTTTTACAGTCTTGCATTTGTAATTATTACCCAGTGAATGCATTTGCTCTCACAGATCAGATATTAAAGTTCAAATTTGACAACTCACATTGTATCTATTTTGGTACCATTTTTCTGTCAAATTTTCAGAATTTCCAAGTAGAAACTGATTGTGCACTTGGCCCTTTTACTTATTTTTAAAGACAGAAAATATAGTTAATTAAAATATAAGAATAATTTAGTCACCCAGAATTTTATGGGAAATCATAGAAATCAACATTGTTAATAAGCCACCATTCTCCCTCTGGCCACATTTTATTTATATTTATCCCACGTGCAAAATACACTCGGCTCACTCCAAGATTCCCCAAAGTCTTATCCCTTACAACTGTGCCATGAAATCCAGAATCTCATTATCTAAATTATGTCCATGTGCAGATAAGGTTCCTTGAGTAAGTTTCCTCTCAATCTGAAGATATATAAATTAAAGAAACACATTTTATATTCTCTCCCCCAACACACACCAACATAGAACAGTAAGGTAAGGATGAAAAAAGCATGCTAGATATTCCTTTCCAAAAGAAGAGAAACAGGAGGTATATCACATTCAGTAGTATGCAGAAATTCTGAAGTTCATTAAGACAATGCCCCCAATTCATTGATTACAGCCCAATCCTGCTCTCTGGAAACGATTCTTTGCAACTCTTAGCCCCCCACCTGGGCTCTATTCTGCCTTCTGAATCATCTTTCCTTTTCCAGAAGAAATGGTCTATGTTTACAACTGGCTGGCCTTCTCTGTCTGATTCTCTCCCAATGAAGTTTGGGAATTCCAAGGACTCTTATAAACTATTGCTATCCCTTTCAATGTAAGCTAGATTAATGCAGACCTGTTAATGCATGGCTTTTAACAGTTATGTGTGTTTACTGTGAACATTATTTGGGTTCTCCCTATTTGAAAAAAAAAAAGTCCACAACCATATTTCTTTTTGTGATAAGCCATGTTCAACCTTGAGTTGTCTCTGAAGTTGCTGTATAAAAATACTCTTAAGATTCTGAGAAGTCACGCCATCTAGCAAAAAGTGTCTGAAGTACTAAAAAGATTGTTACAGATCTACATCTATTCTTATATCATGTTTTACTGCTTTGGATTTTATATTTGACCTGAGGTGACCTTAATTTTATAATCTTTTGTTGGCTAGAAACACTGTCCTGAATCTCCTATATTTCCTCAAATTTCAATTAAAAAATGGCACAGTATCATTTTTAGTACATCTTTCAGAGGTCATCAGAGTCTGGATGGCCCTTTGAAATATCTGCACAGAAATTTCCTTAACTAGGTCATCAAGCCATTAACAAGGATCATCTCTAACCCAGTAATCAAATATATTTTCCTGACTGTCCTTTCAAACCTTCACCTACTTTTAAGATTTCACTATCAGTCTCCCTGTTTTCCTTAAAGTTTCTACCCACTGCCTGGTTCAAGCTTTATTAACCATTTTTTCTAGCTCCTGTAAATTGAAGCTTTAACATCTATAGATGCTCCCAAGTAACCAATTCACACATTATACCTCTGTTACTCCTAGATAATTCTGGCCCCAGTCTGCTTACAAGTAGACAACCTCAAACTTGTTGTGAGGGGATAGACACATTGCTGTTTCAAGTTCTGATTTCTTGAAGGTCTCTTCAGATTTTCTATTTCTTCTTGAATTCATTTTGTTAGTAAGTGACAAAACAGGCAAAATTTTTCCACCCATGAAATTTTCCTTTTTGTGAGAGTTAGATAGACTGAGAACACAGATACAAGAATAAATAATACAGGATATAAAGGTAGAGAGCACTGAAATCACAGTGTTCGTTTATATAAAATGCTAAGGGGTGAAGCGGATGTGGCTCAGGTGACTGAGCTCCCATCTACCACATGGGAGATCCGGGTTTGGTTCCTGGTGCCTCCTGGAGAAGGCGCGCAAGACAGCGAGCTAGCATGGTGAGCTGTTGCAGCAAGATGACACAGTGAGATGACACAACCAAGAGACACAGTGAGGAAACACAATGAGAGACACAACAAAGTAGGGAGTGGAGGTGACTCATGCAATTAGGCATCTCCCTCCCACATGGGAGGTCCTGGGTTTGGTTCCTGGTGCCTCCAAAAAAAAAAAAGAAAAGACTAGCACACAACAAACAGACACAACAAAAGCAAACAATGAGGGGGTGGGGAAAAATAAATAAATAAAATAAATCTTTTTAAAAAAAGCTAATGGATGTCCTCTTTGATTAGATGACAGTTGAGCAGAAGTCTGAATAAGGAGAGAAAGATAATCATGAGAATTTCTGGGGGAAGAGTGTTCCAGGTAGAGGAAACAGTCAAAGGTAATGAGATAGTAGCATGTGTGCATTTCCTAAGAATAAGTCCAGTGTGTGCAGTGCAGAATGATGGGTGGGAGAAGAAGCAGACGAAGATGGTATAGGAAAAGTGGCAAGAACCAGATCACAAGGATCCTGGCACCAGGGGCCTGCTAAACCATAATTTTGTGTGAGTTATAAAGCACAAAGTGTTTTGAGCAGATGTGTGGCACAATTTGATTTTGTAGATGCAGAAACCAAAGTTGCACCCATCCAGGCCCACTCTTTATTAAGCCTATTTCTACCAGAAGGGTTTCTTTGACCACCATGGCTTCCCCTTCAGGATGATTAAGTGCCCCTTCCATTTATCCTAGCTTTTATACATTACATTCAAAATATCTTAATATGTTTCCATCTCTTTCTAATATACTGTAAGAGCATAGAGGCCAAGGGCTAAAACTTATTTATCTGTTTATCATCATTGCTCTATTCATCCTATCACAACAAATTTCTTGAAAGAGAATTTGATACTTGCCTGTACCTTCTCATCACTTATTCACTCCTTAACCCCATGCTATCTACCAATGCTATCTCATTATACACAAAGTCCTTTCATTCACAATGCTAGTTATTATGTTGTATCAAATATAGCCCTTATTACCAAATCCCAGAGGCAAACTCTAGGCCATCTTCCTTAAGATTTATATAACCAATAACTACTAATCATTTTCTGCTGAAATTTACTCTTTCTTCTGTTTCTATGATACTTATCTCATCTGACTAACCTCCTATGCCTCTGGCCATTTCTTTCCCATTTGCTCTGTGCGCTGTAATTTCTCTACTGAACCCTTAGATGCCTACATTCATTTACATTCCTCATTCCATTCTGCACAATTTACCTTGAGATAGCATCTGTTGGGGAGTTCTGTCCCTAAAGAGAATTATCAAGTTATGCCAGTCTACTACATGGCCAATTGATCCACTGGCTTCACTGATGAAATCTTTCCTTATCTCTTTTCTACACAATAGGTGTGCTTATTTATCTTTCCCAGAAGAAAACCTATAGTGGGTGAAGAAAATTGACTTCCTGGCAAAATGCTGTCGGGAAAATCATTTGAGTAGGAAAGGTAACAACTCCATCTGCATGGTAAAGATGTCTGCTATAACCACAGAGAAAAATTCAAGGGACTTTCCATCTGTGGGGTTTCAAAATTCCACAGAAGATTATTTCCTGTTTCTTTTTTATCATCACCTATGCCTGGATCACACATTATTAACTTTATTCTATGTCAAAAATGAGGCACATGAACTAGAAAAAAAAAAGAAAAACAAAAAGAAGGGGCAGCACATGTATATCCCACTGCCATCAAACAAGGATAATCCATTGTTCTTCATCTTCATATATCAATTATAGCATATGATTGAATTCCAAACTGGCAAAATGTGTTTTATCCTGTCAGTAATCCCTGTGCTACTTTCAATTTATAGAGTATTATCTTTCTAAAACTTCATAAGGTTCCTCAAGGAAGATTAAGAACAATTGCCATGTTCTTACTCATGAGATTAAAATCAAGGAGAGTTTTTAATTGAAGATATGAAAAGTGCCAACTGGAGAATCAGGATAAATTCCTCAGTTTCCCATCAGGGCACCATTCAGCAGATTGGCTTAAACCTGAGAGCAATCATTTGCATTATCTTTTGTGCCTAATTTTTTGTACTTCTTAATAAATATTCTTGGAAAGCAAAAGAATATATATTTTAATGTCATAATCATTTAAAAGAATTAGTTCATATACCTCCTCTAAATCTGAAATAATGCAAATGTTCTATTATCTGTGAATATCCTGATTCCTTTAGAATGCCAGTTTATGGTATTTTACCCAGATTTTTAAAGAGGAAATAGTTTAAGAACACAGAATAGAGAATATCTGTATTTAATATGAAATCTTCAAGGCACATGGAAACATGGAATGTGAACTCTCAGGAAGGTGTTAGAGATAAAGCGACCTTCTCAGTGAGATCATATAAACAGGAGAGGGAGAATGACAGGGGTGGCGTGGTGATGTGGGGGGTGATTGTGAGGAGCCTTGTGAGCGATGACAGAAGGGAATCAGAATTAATTTTTTCCAGTCAATTCTCATTGAGACCACATAACTTCAAAGTCTAGGTGTCCAGTTTCCTCAAAAGCTCATGTCCCAAATTCTACAAAGAGTCCTTGCATTTAACATTGGCTGTTTATTTTGGGGAACAGAAGTATACATTGAAATAAGATGAGTTGGTTTGATTTTCCCTTAAAAAAAAAAAAAAGCAATGGCAATAAATTATGCTTAATAACCAAAGGCCCAATGCCTAACTTCTATAAAAATGACCACATCACTAAATTTTATCAGGTTGGAATTCTAAGCCTTTAGAAAATAAACCTATTATATATATTAACTGAATTCCGCAAGTAAATTGAGTAAGCCAACAGGGTAACAGACCACATAAAGCTGGGCTGGTTTTTTTGTTTTGTTTTTTGGGGAGAGGGGAGTTGTTTTCTTCATGTTAAAAATTTTTTTTTTTTTTATAGAAGTTGTGAGTTTACAAAACATTCATGCATTCTATACAGGATTCCCATACATCGCCCCACCACGAACACTTTGCATTGTTGTGGAACAATTGTTACAAATGATGAAAATACAAATATTACTGATAAAGCTGTTTTTATAGTAAATCAAATCATAATGCACTATGTCAATATTTAACTGTATCCCTCATAATTTCGACCTCATTTTTAGTGAAATGTAGCAAGAACTAAAGTATACATTCATCATGGTCATAGAATTTCATTTAATATATCTGGACTGATTTTTAAAACACTGTTAGGGGACTTTGTGGAAGACAGAGCAATACTTCATGTGTTTTTAAGAAATTAATTCAGGAATAGATTTTATTATTTTTGAAATTAATATTTTTTGAATAAAGCATTTTATGAACAATTCTCTCTTTTATGCCATTAGATCTTTCATTACTGTAAAATCTGTTATCTTTTATTTACAGTGACAATTTCTTCTGTGTGTCCCCCCAGTGTCTTTTTTTTATTTTTTTTTTATTTTTCACTTTATTTTCTAAGAAGCTTTAGGTTACAGGAAAGTCACATTGCAAATATAGGGGATTCTTATATACCCCATCCCCTTCCCCTATAAACAATTTTTGTTTCTTCTTTCATAAGAGGGAATTATTTCTGTTTTTTATTCATTGGTATGTCAGTATATTTGTAGGATCCTTTGATATGCTATTTTGAAAGGAATTTTGCAATATAAAATGCAAATTTTAAGGCTCTGTTCCTGCCATTTAAATTAGACTTAAATCTTTCCAAGGTTATAGGTTGCATACTTGTCATAAAGTCATAGAGTCCTGATTTCAAATACTGATTCTACAAAACAAAAAGTATTTTTCAGCACAGCTCTTCTATGACCTAGGTGTATAAGGGTTAAAAGCACTAGTAAAATAAAAGACTCTGATTGATCTAAGTTTGGTTTGTTCTTTTCCCTTTATGTTAAAAGAAGCTTTAGATTACTAAAGCGTTACATCGAAAATATAGGGTATTCCCATATACCCCACCTCCATCCTCTCCACTTTCCCCCATTAACAACAATCATTAGTGTAGTACATTTGTTACAATTGATGAACACATATTGAAGCATTGCTACTAACCATAGTCTATAGTTTACATTATGGTTTACACTTTCCACTGCACAATTTTATAGATTTTGACAAATGTATAATGGCCTGTATCCATCATTGCAATATCATACAGAAAAATCTCAATGTCCCCAAAATGCCCCATGTTATACCCATTTTCCCTCTCCCTTCCCTTAGAACCTCTGGTGACTACTTGTCTTTAAATCTTCCATTACTAGAATAATGTCTACTTTAGTCCAGAGTTGCATTCTCCTCTTATGTTTGTTCATTCCTCAATCTTGAGGATTTGGGGATGGTGATACCCACTATGCTTTCACTTGAGAGGGCCTTAGGTCCCATGAGGCAAATGGATGGAACTGTCTTGCTTACATGTGCAGATACTCTATGTTTTTTGGCACTGTCCATCATCTTCCTTTTGTTAGTTGCCTTGGGTGAGTCCAATGAACTGGAGAGTAGGGGTTGAGTACAATTCTGCTAAGATTCAGGGCTCAACCAGCAAATGAACAACTGGAAGATTTAAGTCTCTGGATATATACTTAATGGTTATAGTACTAATTATAAGGTCAAATAAAAGGGGCAGAAGAACCATGTGTGGGAAAATTATAAGAGTCAAATCTAACTCTGATACATTGGGGAGATAGGTTACCATATATTCCAATGTAAAGGCCCACTGACAGGGTGCTGATTTCATCGGGTTGTCTGTCCTGCCTATAGTGTCTAGATTTCCCTAGAGCCCCCTGCTTGAAGCACTGTTTACTGTGGCAGTCAGTGAGATACTCCTGAGATATGCATAAGCATAATCTCTGAAATGACCTCTGTATTAGTCAGCCAAAGGGGTGCTGATGCAAAATACCAGAAATCTATTGGCTTTTATAAAGTATATTGATTTGGGGTAGAAGCTTACAGTTATCAGGCCAGAAAGCATAAGTTACTTCTTTCACCAAATTCTGTTGCCACATGATGGAGCAAGATGGCTGCAAGGGATCAGGCTTCCTGGGTTCCTTTCTTCCCAGGGCTTATTTCTCTTCAGGCTCAGCTGCTCTGCTTTCTCCACAAGGCTAGCTGTAGATTATCAGGTGAATGGCTCATCTTTCTTCTCTACCCATGTTTAATGGCGACTTCTCTTCTTCCTCTGCTTCTCTGTGTGTTTACTTCCCGGGCTCCAGGATCAAAACTCCAACATCAAAACTCTATTCTTTGTGGTGTAGTTTCTCTGGGGATGCAAGATCCTACTGATGTAATCCTTGTTTAATCAAGTAAAAGTGAAACCTCTGAATCCAATATAATCTAATGTGCCCAGAGAGACAGACCAGTTTACAAACATAAGCCAATATCTATTCTTGGAATTCAAAAACAATATCAAACTGCCACAAATTCCCAACTCACTTTGAAATCTTTTAGCCATAAAAACTCGTTAGTATTTAATATGTCCCTCTTTTGGTCTAGATCTTTTTATAAATGCATTTTATTGTTTGTTGGCACTTGGTAATAATCCTTCAGTGCCAAGGAGGCTCATCCCCTCATGTCATGTCCCATACCAGGAGGAAGGTAGTTAGTTTATTTGCTGAGTCTGGCTTAGAGAGAGACCACATTTGGGCAACAAGGAGGCTTTCAGGAGGTAAGTCTTAGGCAATATATGTTACTAGGCTAAATTTCAATTTCACAAGAACATGGTTCATAAGTACAATCATCAATATAAAGGGCCTGACGATTTGATGTGCCCACCTTCACTAGGCACTGCCTATGTACTCTAGAGATTCTTGCCACTCTGTTAGCGAATGTAGCAGGACTCCCCAGGATGAGAATTCAATTTTCTCTTGGTTATTGAGTGAGTAGATACTCACCAAGACAACACCCTGTGACCACGTGAACACTTTCATATTCCACAGAGGCTTGTCCCAGGTGCACCCCTCCTCACACATTCCCCACCATCAACACCCCACACCAGTGATCCTCCCCTGTCACAGTTGCAACCCTTCTGCAATCCAAAACCTCCCCCAAAACAAAGCCAAAATAATAATAATATAAAATGAATAAAAATAAATTAAAAATTAAAAAATAATTTTTTGCATTGTGCCTTTCATTACCATAAGATCTATTATCTCTTATGTATTGACAATTTCTTCTGTATGTTCCCCCAGTGTCTTATTTTTTTTTTTCACTTTATATTTCAAGAAGATTTAGGTTACAGAAAAGTCACATAGAAAATATAGGGGATTCCCACTACCCCCACTCCCCTCCCCACATCCTTCCCTACCAATAACTTCATGAGTACGGTATATTCGTTACAACTTATGAACAAATATAGAAGCATTGCTACTAACTATGGTTAGTCATTTACATTATGGTTTACCTTTTACAGTGTACACTCTTATAGGTTCTGACAAAATGTATAATGGCCTGGATCCATCATTGTAAGATCATGCAGAATGATCCCAGTGCTCCCCAAATGCCCTATTTTCTACCCATTATCCCGTCCCCCTCCCCTCAGAACCTATGGCAACCATGAAATTTCAATTTTTGAAGAATAAGCTTCATAGTTACATGCATTAATATTGAGGGCTTAACATACTAGTCTATTTAGGCACTGCCTATGTACTCGAGAGATGCTTGCCCCTCTCTTAGAGAATGTAGCAGGACCTCCCAGGATGGGGATATTTTTTCTTATTTATTGTGTGTGTCTCCATCCACTGAGCTAACACTCTATGACAAGATGAATACATTCATATTCCATAGAATCATGCCCCAGGTGCACTCTTTATCATATATCCCCCCACCACCAATGCCCTGCTCCAGTGACCCTCCCCTGCCATATTTGCCAAAATAACATTCGCACCATTGTAGTTTTAACCACAGACCTACAAATTCCCAGAGTTTACCTGTACCTTCCTCTAGCTCTCCTCCCAGTTCTGTGGATAGTCCAACCAAACCCCCCCCCACCCTACTCACTGTCACATTCCAACACCATGGCCCCCACTCACATCCCTGTACCACCATTACCCCTATCCACTGCTAAACCACCCACTTCCACCTTATCATGGGTTTTGAGTTTGGCTGGTTTTTAATTGATTCTGTGCATTAGTTTAATTTATGCATAAAAGGATCTAGGATGGATATGCAATGTTATAGTAGGGAAAATTGGAGAGCTTAAGAGTCTCATAAACAAGAAGTAAAATAATTAAAAATTAATAGATAAGAGGATAGACAATTAGAATTTAAGATTTCATGTTTGAAGAAAATAGAAGTCATCAAGTTTGAGACCTAGAAGTGAACTGCTGAATTTGAATGCAGATAAATGTTGGAGATGATGTCAAGAATCTTGGCAAGCAGTAGATGCTTGGTAAAAATTTGTTAACTGAGTGAATGAATTCAAGTGCTGTTTTTACCGTTTATGATTTTCATAAAAACTGAAGTCACCCATGATAATGAAGAGTTGAGACATAGAAATATCTTATGAATCAGAGGATAAAGTCCTCAATGAATAAGGAAAAAGAAATAACTGGGAGGTTGATTAATGGTAGCAGTCCTAAATAAATGAGTATATTAGCATATGGGAGAGTGTTTTTGATAAGTCTTGGAGATCCAGAAGTGTCAAGACTCATTATATATATTTTGTAGTAGATACTATGGATTGCCTCACTATTCATCAAGTCAACACTCCTTTATAAATGGTTGCAGATTCTGGAAATATAAAATATTTTCCAGAACACCTTGCAGCTAGTGTTTCATATGTTATGCCAATCAAATGTACTAGAGTGAGATTTTGATTTGAACATGGGGCAAGAGACAGAGCAGATATGTCTATTTTGCCTGCTATGAATTGTGGCAGAACAGACTGAAACCTGGAGCAGGCAACTGTAGGGTCAGCTCAACGATGTTTCATGTTTCTGCTTGACCTACTGTGTGATTTTGGAAATGTGTATTAGCTTAGATACCAGTTCTGCTCTTATAACAGAGGCAACAGAGTGACTTAAAAATGAATAGATATTTCTTCTTCATGTACCAGTCCAAGCATAAGTGCTCCAAAATAGAAATAGTGTAGTTTGATGGCATGAGTCAACTTCTACGATATATTTGCTATAAAGAATGCTTTTCATTGAGGTATGTTATTAATAATTTTCTTTGTATCTACACTTTTCCATTCCTTAATTTATATAATTATTCTTTTATAAAACAGGAAGATTAATTATCAGTTACAGCTCTGAGTCATCTAAATCCGCTATTCATTTTGGAACATGCTAATTATCTGAAACAGTGTGTTATAATGTTTTCTGATGTTAATATTTTTCATAATATAATTTTACATCCTTACCTATAAAAATTTATTTTTTGCTATTATTAGATACAGACTCAGATACAGACTCATCCTCTCTCATTGAGTTTCCTCTTTATTAGATTGATATATGGTAAAATAGAAATATGTATACATCTTTCTCCAATTCTACTTTTGTTCTAGTGATTTCATCTTCAGAATTCCAGGTCATCAATAAAGAATAGTGAATAGATAAGAACCAATCTTAACTCTAAAGACCTTCTTTGAAAAGTTTTGACCACTTTCCTTAGCTTCTTCCATGATATAGATACACATACACAAATCTCTCTAAAAATCTTCTTTTCTATCTTTATTTTTCCTCCTTTTCACCCATGTTTCTATAATAATATTAAGACTCACTTTTAAATGTTCTCACATTTCCTCAATCCTCATTTTTGATTTCCAGAATCCTAAGGTTAATGTGTTCCACATTTCAATTTATACAGGCTTGAAATTGGTGAGAGTTAATATCATTGCCACTTTCCATTAAAGGACAGATCCATTACTCATCTCTAACTGGCAAAAACTAACACTAAAGCATAAGATATCATTTTGTCAAATTCTGCTTTCTTATGTTAAAATCTTCCTTAGCAAATTGAAAGATTGGATGGAGTTTCTAATGTGCCATACTTTTAGAAAGTACTCTGCCATGAGAAAAGTCTTCCCCACATTTCCACAAGTGAAAAACCTGGCAGGGAATGTTTGTTTGTAATTTCATAAGTAATATATGTTACTTATATATGGTACAACTTTTAAAGCAGTGAAAGATTAAAATGTACATTTCTTCTACACCTTTCCCCCAGCTGCTTGGTTTTCCTTCCCAGAGGCAACCATCTTTCCAGATTCCTTTATATACTTGCAGGGGAATTTTATACATGTATAAACAGGTTTTTATATTTAAGAGAATTCTTAATTGGCTAGATTTGTGCTTTCTTCTGCCTTGTAATACATGGGACCAGAGGGTCTTGTCAGAATGCTAATTACAAGAAACACCTGCTTCAATATAACCATTTATAATAGTAATATACTTTCTAATTGTCTTCTCATTTATTCTCAATCATATGTTATTAATATTGTGGTTGTCATCAATAAAAGTGATAGTTCCATGACATCCTCTATGCCTATCACTCTGTGGGAAAGATTGTTATGGACATGAACTTCTACATAGTACTTGGCCACCAATTTCCAATCTGCAGCCATTTTCACAGATTATACTCTATGCCTTGAACAGAGCATTCAACCTGCGATTTCCTTTTCACTATCAGACATTGAGAATTTCCTCCTCTCCATTTTTTCTTTCTAGGAATCCTATTATTTACATAGAAACACTCTGTACTGATCCTTCTCATTTTTCATACTTTATTATATTTCACTTCCTTGTATTTTTGCTTTAATGATGAGTGATTTCTTCAAATTTATATTACAAAACTTTTGTAGGTTTTTTCCCTGCAATCACATTTCTAATTTTCACTATATTCTCTAAATGTTCCTTTTCATATCATCTTGCTTGTTGTGTTTGGGTTTTTTATTTTTTTAGTGAATACTATAGATTCTACTATCACTCTTGGGATATTAATGATAGTTTTGTTTTGTTTTTTTTATTTCTGTCTGTATAATATTTGGTTTCTCCAGTATATTAGTCAGCCAAAGGGGTGCTGATGCAAAATACTAGAAATCTGTTGACTTTTATAAAAGGGTATTTACTTGGGGTAGAAGCTTATAGTTACCAGGACATAAAGCATAACTTTTTTCCCTTACCAAAGTCTGTTGCCATGTGTTGGAGCAAGATGTCTACTAGGGTTCAGGCTGCTTCTTCCCCTTAAGACTCCACGGTCCCAGCTTTTTTCTATATCAGCTGTAGGCTGGGATAAGTCTCATCTCTCTCCTGGGGCTCATTTCTCTCTGGGCTCAGCTGATCTGCTCTCTTCACAAGGCCAGCTGTAAACTCTCAGGCAAACAGCTTGTCTCTATTTCCGGAACCTCTGCCGTGTCTATTGGAGCCTTCTATCTTTCTTCATGTATCTGCTTCTCTGTGTATTTACTTCCCGGGGCTCCAATATAAAAACTCCAACTTTCTCTTCTGCCATGTCGTTTTCTCTGTGAATCCCCACCCACCAAGGGGGTGGAGACTCAATGTCCTACTGATGTGGCCCAATTAAAGCCTTAATCATTATTTAATCAAGTAAAAATGCAACTTCTGGCTCTAATCCAATCTAATAGGTCCAGAGGAACAGAACAATTTACAAACATAATCCAATATCTATTTTTGGAATTCATAAATATCAAACTGCTATGTTCAGATTGTTTTTTTTTGGTTTGCTTATTTTTGTTTCCCTCTACCTTGTTAACACTTTCCTCAGATGTATGGTAATCGGTTTGCCTGTTTATGATTAAGTGTCCAGAAGAGGGCTTAAAAGCAGATTGAAAGCTCTGAGCATCAAGTGGGAATTGGCAAATTTGAACATTACTGGAGAGAGATCAAGCCAGTTATTATGGAAACTTGAATGTCAATGTCAGTATCTTTGGTTCCTTCCTTTATGGTAAGGTAAGTTTACCAGAGAACAATCTTTCAGTCTTCCTCGGTGCAGAAGTCTGGTTGCCCATGTCTTAGAAGCCAAGTCAAATAAAGGAGCTAAAATCTCAGCATTTATATGCAAACATTTTATTAATTCTTTTGCTTATAACTGTACATTT
This sequence comes from Tolypeutes matacus, assembly GCA_026826555.1. Lineage (NCBI taxonomy): Eukaryota > Metazoa > Chordata > Mammalia > Cingulata > Chlamyphoridae > Tolypeutes > Tolypeutes matacus. The sequence goes on from JAKSZT010053770.1 coordinate 21,282,115, forward strand.
ACTCTCAATAGTTCCTGCCATTAATATTAGATGCATGTATTTAATCTGTCATCTTTAAGTAGAAAGTTTCCAGAATAAAGTTTATTGTATAAAATAATTAAAATGAAGATAGTAATTGCCAACCTAGAAAGATAAGGTCTATATTATTTTGTCCCAAATAATAAAAATGTGAACTGACATCTACAAAAATGGTTGCTCATTGGCTGACGTTTTTCAGAGGGAAGACAGAGGTATGAAGTACTAGAGGATAAGATAAACATCTAATTATAATAAGCACTACTTCCAGTGCATCTACCATGATTCCAAAGATAAGAAAGACATTGGGACAAAGAGGAAATTAAGAAAGTTATTGAGTAATCAAAGTATACCATTTTTTTAAAGAACTAGACAACAATTATCAATGGCTACTAATATCAAAGAGAGACAACTTGAAATAATGCAACTCCTGATATAAGTGCATAACACAACTCTGTAATCATTTTGGCAAAATACTAAACATAAATCAAACCAAAACTTGGTATAACTATCAATTCACAGGAAATACAGGGATCAGAACATGTGAAATTACACATCAAGGTGCAGTCAGAAAAATCTTTACTGTGGGAAACTCTGTAAGACCATAGCAGCACATTTCAATAGAATTATTCTTTATCTGCATTGATAATTCAATAACCACAGGCCACAGGGTATTGAGCACTTGAAAAGTGTCTATCATAACATTTTAAATTTTATATAATTTTATTTTAAATTTTTATGTAATTTTAATTAATTTAAATTTACATAGACTAGGGCCTACCATTTTGACCATATATCTCTTTAAAACATTTCTTCAACGAAGAACAAAAGAGAGAGGGAGTACCCTGTAGAGAAGACTCCAAAGGTGTATCAACCAGGTACAGTGTATGTTATTTGGATCCAAATTAAAAGAAACTAAACAAAATCATGTTATGAAACAATTGAGAAAATGTGAGCACTTACATTTGATGGTATTAAGGAAGTATCATCATTTGGTGTATAATAAGACTATGATGGTTATATTTCAAAAATAGTCACCACCTAAAATAGTCATGTAAAATATTTACGTATGAAATTATCTGATGTCTGATAACCCAAAGTTATGGGAAGAATGATTGGAGGTAAGATGAGACAAGTTTGACAATGAGTAGGCATGTGGGAGCACGTTATACTATTCTCTTTATTCTTGTATACGTTTGAAATTTTCCATACACTTAATTTTTTAAAATGCCTACTTCTCAACTCCAGACATTCTGATTCTTATGTAAAGCCAGGGTTGAGATCCCGTGGGAGGAGGGAAGAATATAGAGCCATTTTTTTTAGGAAGAGCTGTAAAACCAGACTTTGTATAAAGTGAGGCATGACTCTTCCTTATCCTTAAGGGAATTTTACTGCACAATTATTTCAAATTTTGTTGATATATTGTTATAAGAGTAACTTTGAGGAATCAATTTTTCAATTTCAAAATTTTGTAGGTGCACAAGAGGAGACACATAAAAGTTGCAGAAGCAATCGATACAAATAGATGCAGCCTTTCAAGGCATTCTTACTGTGCCCCATGTGAGGCTAATGAGAATTTAACTCAAAAGAGATGAAAACCTCTGCATGTGTCCATTGAAGTGGTCTTCAGAAATGAAAAGTCAAATCTGGGCAGAGAATATAAATACAGACATTTGTCCATCATTAAGATTATTTGGGGAAACCATGAAACTTTTCAATATACTTTATAATAAAGATCAGCTATAGCAAAGAGTACCCATAAGGTTAAAAAAAACTAAAACACTACATCAGGTGTAACCTTCACTGTTACTATGGATTGAGATATTTATTTTCCTCTGACTGGAAATAATTTTTTCAGCATAGAAATTTATCAAGTAGCCATTAAAAATTCCTAAGTGAAAATTGTTAATGCCACTGAATTGTCACTTAAAAATGGTTTAAATGGCAAGTTTTGTGTTATATTGTATGCTGCCACAATAAAAAAATTAATAAAAATATTGAAAAACAAACAAAGAAACAAAAAAAATCCTTTCACATATTCCCTAGTGTCATAAAGCTATGCATCTATATCTTAGCAGGCTTTACAATGACTGTCAAAGACCCAACTTTCTGCTCAATATTTCTAAATTGTCATTTGGATCAACTTGAAACCATTTTAAATGTTCAAAATTTGCAAGAATTAAATTCATGATTACAGGGTTAGCCATTCCTATTGTTTCTCTTTAACATTTAACATTCCTACTAGGACAAAAGAAAGGGGGCAAATTAGCATACACTGTGCCTGTGGATTAATATATATTTTCTACTTTAATTCTTGTCAGCTTTATTATTATTATCTCCATTTTAAAGTTAAGTAAAATATATTAGGATAATTTATTTGCTCAAGGTCAATTGGTTAGTTAGCTGGGGAGTGGGCTTCAAAACTAGTTTGAATCCAATGCTAATATGATTCCCATTATGCCATACTACTCTACCTTTTTTTTTTTTCTAGCTTTGACATGGACCTAAGAAAGGGTAAAAAAAAAAAAAAAAGATATATAAAAAGAGCATTTTTCCAGTAACATTTAGCTAGAGTAAACTGTCAGTTTTACCTGCAGATTTCATTTGTGTGTGCTGATTATCTTTCTCATACACAAGAGTTAGGAAATGTATTTTGTTATGTAGGGTTGCCATAACAAGTTACCACAAAGTTGGTGACTTAACCAGAAATTTATTGTCTCACAATTCTGGAGACCAGTAGTCCAAAACCAAGGTGTTATCAGGGATGCATTCCCTCCAAAGGCTCTAGAGGACAACCCTTCCTGTCTCTTCCATTGTGACTGGTGGCTTCTGGCAACCCCTGGAGTTCCTTGGCTTGTAGATACATCACTCTAATATCTACTTCCATCTTCACATTGCCTTCTCCTCTGTGTCTTCTTTTCTGTCTAACTTCTCTCTGCCTTACTCTTATAAGGACACCTGCCATTGGATTAGCCAGGACGATCTCACTTCGAGTTAATTACAGCCACAAAATCCCTTTTACAAATAAAGTCTCATTCATAGATACCAGGGATTAGAATATAGGCATATCTTTTGGGGTGCTAACATTCAATCCACTATAGTAGACTATATATATATATATATATATATATATATATATAAATTTTTTTTTTCCTTGCAAAAAGTCTGTGGCTAAATAAATCAGATTATAATTTCCTGAAAGTAGAAGGGGTGGGGCAAAATTTACCTCATTAATTATGCCAGAATTCAGTTTATATATGATATTATTTAATTTAAAAAGCCATACTTTCACACATGATAAAAATATTGCATTCAATAAAATAAGTTTAAAAGAAATAAAAACAATCTTTCCAGAATATATTGGGGAATGGCTGTCAAATTGAATGCAAACAAAATCAATTGGAAACAACAGATCCTTAAGGGAGTAAGTGAGTTTATATTTATGTTCACTGCTCCATCACTGTCTATAAAAGAAATCAGACCTTTTTTCCATCAGATACTACTTTCAAACCAGTTTTGACAGACAGATAGACAATTTTAAAATAAATATCAGTCAAAAAGAATCTTGTTTTTATATAAAGGGCTAAAAATGAACTTTAATATATCTTGAAAATAGATGAACTGTCTTAATAATAAAAGAAGATTGCCCATATTTCCATCTTGAGTCAGAGTCAACATTTATTTTGTTTTATTGTTTATCCTGATTGAGGGTTAATATACAAACTAGGATCTATTTTCAAGTCACTCTTCTTTTCAGTATTCTAGGTATCCAATATGTCATACTTGGCTTAATATACTTGAAGACTTCTTGAGAACTTCTTTATAGCTAAGCTGCTTTTCTGTGGAAAGGAGTCATTCACAATGTAAAACCTGAGAGGATTATATTTTGCGTGCCTATATCGGAGCCATAAGTGCTCCCAGGACAAGTTACCAACTTTAAAATCCCACAAATAACCATTTAACCAAAACTTTAAAATCCCACAAATAACCAAAAAACCATTTCATTCACTTCTTTGATAAGAATAACTATATTATAGTAGCAGAAATTTGTGTTGTATAATTTTTTTGAAAGAAAAGAATAATAGCTAGGTATATAAGGTATATGAGGCTTTTAGTACTGCAAAAATATGTTGAACACTTTATTTTCTTAGCAGCTGTCATGAAATTTCTCTGTGGGGAGGCCTATCTTTGTTGAGAGAATAGGCTATCCTTAATGAAGCTCTAGCATTCAGGTTACTATTGCATATGGACTGGTGCCTTGATTACAGATATTACAGAAGAGCTGCTTCTCTTCTGAGAAATATGTTCACATGAGCAATGAACATATTTGTTCCAGGGAGAGAGTAGGAGAAGACCTTGGAGGCAGAGAACCAGAAGAAGGTATCAATGGACACTATCAAAAAAGTGAAAAGAGAACCCATAGAATGAGAGAAAATACTTGCAAATTATATAACTAATAAGGATCTAGTATCCAGAATTTGTAAAGAACTCTTACAACCCAATGACAAAAAACCAAACAACCCAGTTTTAAAATGGGCAAAGGACTTGAATAGACACTTCATACCCACTAAGTGAGCTAGAATGTCTTTAATAAAAAAGAAAAATGGAAAATTTCAAGTGCTGGTAAGATATGGAGAAATTGAAACCCTTTTACATAGCATAACACTTTAAATGATATCTGACTTAGTTTCCATCAGACAAAGCAACTGAGATTCAGCTCAATCAATTACTCAGAAACACACAGCTAATAGGTTGCTGAGATAAAACTTGAATTCAGGTTGGTCTGGCCCCAAAGTGAGTAATTTTTAATCACTATAGCATACTGTGACGTCTAGTACCCATTCAGCATTGAAGCAGAGTTGCCTAAAGAAGCCCTTCTGGTGGGAAGAAAGGTTATAAGTCTTATTTAGATCATGTACCCCAGGTCATGGCTGGCTAGGAGTAGCTGGCTGAGTCTTGATTTAACTAAACCTTCACAAACACTAAAAAGGGTTTCAAGGAATGTGCATTATAAAGCATGGTATGGATTATTGTGATTTGATAATATAGAAGAATTGCTAGGATTTTTATAAAATGCTTCTTTAGGCCCATTGTTTTTGTTTCAGATGTTGGTGAAAGAAGTTTGATAGCTATTTACTTGAATTCTCGGTGAAAATGTTTTTCTCAAGTCTCCAAGCAGAGGCTCAAGATACATGTAGTCAGGATACCTCTCAGAGATCCTTTGTTACAAGGGTATTTTAGACATAGGATTCATATATGTTGACAATTCTTATTGATAAAGATATGTTTTGAAACAAGGAAAGGATTTTCTAAATGCTATTCCCAAATAACTTATTAAGTGATATTATATTTTTATTCTAATGCATATTATTTATTTTAACTTTTGTAAATTTTCATAGCATTTTGGAAAAACATCACAAAATTTTAATTCATCTTCCATTGCACACTGCATGCCCAGGTATCCATCTGGTACCAATGTGTTGATATCTCAACTAAATTACCTCTAGCATCAATAGAAAATGTAATTCTCTCAAGATTTTCTTGGTTTCAGAAAGATTTTACTATAAGTGTCTCTGTAGAAAAATCAGCTGTTAATACTGTTAAGGCTACACAGATCTGGAAGAAAGTATTAGATGGATTGTGGTCACAATTGATTGTTTGGACCTCTGGGAATAATTCTATATATAAAGGTAACAGGACAATGAGCTCCCTGGTAAATCTGACCCTCTACTAAACAAGAATAGTTAATTTTTAAAAAGAATACAAGAATCGCATGCATACTACATTTAGAAGTGAAACTGTTTAATTTCATACTTTACTGTAAAATGTATTTCAAGGCAAATCACTGGATACTAGAAAATAGCCTTTGCTGTTAAAGTAATTTATGTAACTCTGACAATTTAATATTTCTTGGCTTGCCCCTCTAAGGTGAAATTCAAAATTAGTAACAGCTGATATACTCCTGTCAGGAAAAATATATACTGTAACTCTAACTTAATGTAAAATATTTATGATGATGATGATGATCTTGGGTTTTTTTCCTTGTTTATTCTTTTTCCTTCTTCAGATTTTTTTTTGAAGGAGGTAACAGAGATTGAACCCAGGACCTCATCCATGGGAAGCTGGTGCTCAACCACTGAGCTACACCCACTCTCCCCCTTCTACAGATTTTTAAAAGAATTTATTAGCTCTTTTTTTTTTTTGCTCTATGCTCAAAAATTCCCAAGGAAATTTAATTCTGGCCCAAGATTCTATTATTTTAGTAGGAACAGCAAGAAATGAGTTTGAGGAAGAGATAAACATTTGTTTTATGCCAAACATTTTGTTACATGATTGATTCACTTTATCTCATTATTCCAAAATAGGACTCCTCCTGCCTCCACTTTGGCTGAGTCCCCAATCGCAGAAAGCAAAGCTATAGGTCTGAAGCAAGGAGATTGGCCCCTTCCACAGGACTGGCAAACGATGGGTCTGCATTTCCATTTTGCAAATCTTGCTTCAACATCTATGTTAATATTTCAGAAGTTAAAAGCAGATAGAGAAAGACAGGAAGAGAGAGAAAACTTTTGAAGAGAATTTCTCTGGAGAGAGCTTGTAAAGTGCTGTAGCATCCAAGAGAGAAGAAAGAGAAATACTCCTCATTTTAAGCTGATGAGAGGATACTTTGAGACTCAGAGAACATGACTTTGTTGTTCATGAGATACTGAGATAGGTGTCAGACTGATATCTGAAAATCTCATTGTTAGAGTTTGTTCTCCAAGAGTAAAGAGGATTGAGTCGGGAAGTGGCTGTACTGCCATTTGACAAACGTTAGTATTTTGGGGAAATTAATTGTGCATATTTGGATGGGAGCCAAATAACACCATATAAAAATACAGCAGGACCTCAAAATAAGTGCTCTTCCCTATTCATTTATCCCTTCAACAAATATTTGAACATCTACTTGTGCCGGGCACTATTCGAGATACTGGAGTGGCAGTAATGGATAAAATAAGTAATCCTTGCCTTCTAAAAGCTGGTATAATATTGAGAGAATATAGGCAATAAACAATGAAATAAGTGTGTCAGTTTGTTATAAGTCATGAAAGGGAGAAAGAAAGGGGTAGCAGAAGGGGGTCACAAGGGCCTGAGGGAGGAATCTGAAGTGACCAGTCAGTAAAGTTGCATTACCTGCATCATGGGAAGGTTCATAATGGGAGAATCACTAAGAAACCAAAAATGTCCAAAGCAAGAGTCAGCTTTTAACATCTGCCAAGTCTAGAGATCACAAATGCCATTTCACAAGTAGATATTTCCTGCCTCACATCTCTCTTCTCTCTCTTGACCCATCTTACTCCTAGCAGTGGGGTGATGGGGGATAGGAGAATAGGAAGGTAGCTGAAGTAAGAGAAGTCAAGAAGCTGACCACACGCCCCTTTCCTATTCCTGGTTTCTAGTCTGCAAAGTATTCAGGTGTGGGAGGGGAGCTATATTAACTTCAAATGAAGGTTGGAATTCAGACTGTTAACCTGCACCAGCATTTTAGTGAAATGAGACTTTTGACAAGAAGGGCTTAAAGGACTTTTTTTTTTTTTAATCCATGAGTGACTGAAAAAGCCATGAGACTTCTCTGAGATTTCATGCTAAGAGAGACCAATGACTAATCTATCAAGGTGGTTTGAAGAGAAGTAGGAGGAAAATAAAATCACTTAACGGTTGCACCCTATTGATTCTATTCTTTCAACTTTACACTTACAATTAAGCATTACTATCCCTAGAGAAGAAATGGAAGTTCAAAGAGAAAATTAATTTGTTCATGTTCATATAACTAAGAAGCAGTGGAATCAGAAAGTGAATATGGGAAAATCAGAGTTATATTTAACTTGTCTAGAAGAGATATCTTTTGGTTCCATTTCCCTGAAACAGAAGAGCATTCAAGAATAAGAATTTATTTGTGTCAGAATTCTTTTTCCTTAAAGTACTTGAGGGGTCACAACCCAAGTACTGTTTTGAGAAGAGGTACATTACTCGACTGAACATACCATCTTGAGTGTGGTAGCATCATTCTCCCACTTCCACGGACAGGACTGTTTTCCCTCATCTTTTCCCAACTTCTTTGTCCCATATGCCCTACATGATACTCACTCATTAGAACTGAAGGATGTATTCTGAACTGATATAAATATTGACACAGCTCTTAGATCTGCAATGCTCTTTCATGCAAATAATTATTAGATCTCACAATAACCCTAAGGAAAGAAGGACGGATATTATTACGATTGTTTTATCATAATAATAGAAAGTAAAAATGTTGCTAAAAGTGGATAAAACCGAAGCTAAAAGAGTTTGAGTAAATTGCCCAGAGTCATAATGCTACGAACTGCTAGACAGACCTTGAACATTGCTCTGCTAACTTAAGCTTGGTGCTCTTAAGGGAGACTTAAGAAGATTAAAGCAATCACTTTTGCTGAAATAAATAAAAGGAAATTGAATAATAATTTGTGTTGGAAACAGATATGGCAAATAATTTTCAATTTTCACCACTTTCAAATTTAATGTTGCTATAATTTAGCCTCCTTTCCTTTAGCTATACAGATGTCTTCTGGGACTTTCTACAGTTGCTTGTTAGAAGGTTTTGATTAACTTTAGACAATTTTTCTGGTTTCGGGCTCTACTAGAATTAAACTAAACATTTCTTTAGTTAACTTTTATAGCCTACTCACAATGTTTTTGTGTGGTAGGAAAGTTCTGTTGCATACTGTTTCCTAAAGGGAAAGTGCTAAGGCTTGGTATACAAAATTTGAATAGGCAATGAATATTTAAAGAAAACTCAATCAATAGATCCAACCAATGGATTTCAAACAACCAGGCTGATATTTTTCTGTCTTTATTAAATTAACATATACACATCTGAGATGTGCTAATGTATGTAATATGCATTGCTCAAATCTTCATCAAGTTTTAATTAATAAAATGAACTTTGAGAATGTAGCATTATTGTAGTATAACAAGAAAATATCTATAACTGTACAATCATTTAGTCATTTGAATACTGTTCTTTATTCAACATATACTTGATGTCTGCAAGCACTGACCTGATATTTCTGTTATAGATTTGCTGATGTATAGTATGTTTAAAAACTGAAAAACGTATCCAAATTGGAAAGTAAGAAGTAAAACTTTCACTTTTTGCAGATGACATGATCCAAAATATAGAAAGTCCTGAAAAATCTACAATAAAACTAATGGAGCTAATAAATGAGCTCACCAAAGTGGCAGGATATAAGAGCAACATGCAAAAATCAGTAGTGTTTCTATACACTAGAAATGAGCAATCTGAGGAGGAAATCAAGGAAAAAGTTTAATTTACCAAAACAGCTAAAAAATAAAATATTTAGGAATAAATTTAACTAAGGAGGTAAAGGACTTATACACAGAAAACTACACAACATTGCTAAAAGAAATCAAAGACCTAAATAAATGGAAGGACATTCTATGCTCATAGATTGGAAGACTAAATATTATTAAGATGCCAGTTCTACTCAAATTGATTTACAGATTCAGTGCAATACCAATAAAAATTCCTATATCTGTTCTTTGCAGAAATGGGAAAGCTAATTATCTAATTTATTTGGAAGGATAAGGGGCCCTGAATAGCCAGGAACATCTTGAAAAGGAAGAATGAAGTAGGAGAATACGCACTACTTGACACTAAGCATATTACAAAGTTGCAATGGTCAAAATGGTGTGGTACTGGCACAAGGATAGACATTTGAGCAATGGAACCAAATTAAGAGTTCAGAAATAGACCCACACATCTATAGCCGACTAATATTTGACAAAGCTGCCAAGTGGACTCAACTGGGACAGAATAATCTCTTCAATAAATGGTGTTGGGAGAACTAGATATCCATATCCAAAAGAATGAAAGAGGATCCTTATCTCATACCCTACATAAAAATTAACTCAAGATGGATCAAAAACCTAAATATAAAAGACAGGACAATAAAACTCCTAAAGAAATGTAAGAAAGCATCTTCGAGATCTTTTGGTTGGCAACGGTGTCACAAACTTTGTACCCAAAGCACAAACAATGAAAGGAAAATGAGATAAATGAGGCCTCCTCAAAATTAAAAACTTTTGTCCTTCAAAGGAGTTTGTCAAGAAAGTGAAAAGGCAGCCTACTCAATGGGAGAAAATATTTCAAAACCATATATCCAAGTAAGGGTCTAATTCCAGCCTATATAAAGAAATCTTACAACTCAACAATAAAAAGACAACTAAATTTTTAAAAATGGGCAAAAGACATGAACAGATATTTTTCCAAAGAGGAAGTACAAATGGCTAAAAAGCACATGAAAAGATATTCAACATCGCTAGCTACTAGGGAAATGCAAATCAAAACTACAATGAGATAACATTTCATGTGTACTAGACTAGCTGATAAAAAATAAAAAAAACTACAAGTGTTGAAGAGGATGTGGAGAAATAGGAACACTCATTCACTGCTGGTGGCAATGTAGAAGGGTGCAACTACTATAGAGAACGTTTGGCAGTTTCTCAGGAATCTAAGTATAGAATTGCCATATGATCTAGCAATCCCACTACTAAGTATATACCCAGGACAACTGAAAGCTGGGACATGAACAGATTTATTCACACCAATATTCATAGTGGCATTATTTGTAATTACAAAAAGATGGAAGCAACCCAATTGTCCATCAAGAGATGGATGGATAAACAAAATGTGGTATATACATACAATGGAATATTATTCAGCTATAAGAAGGAATGAAGTACTGATACATGTGATGAATGAATGAACCTCGAGGATCTTATGTTAAGTGAAATAAGCCAGACACAAAAAGACAAATATGTATGATTTACTAATATGAACTAAATATAATAAGCAAATTTATAGAGGTAGAATCTAGAAAATAGGTTACCAGGAGATAGAATTGGAGTAGAAAATGGGGAGCTGATGTTTAATCTGTGCAGAGTTTATAATTAGGTTGATTGTAATGGTTTGGAAATGGACAGAGGTGAAAGTAATGCAATAGTATGAGTAAAATTAACAGTGCTGAAGCATGTCTGTGAACAGGGTTGAAAGGGGAAGCTTTGGGTTGTGTATGTTGCTAGAAGGACAACTAGAGGATAAAACGTGGGATTATATAACAATGAATCTTGTGGTGGCTGAGGATTGTGGTTAATCATACAAATATAAGAATGTCTATTTAGGATTTATAACAAAGATATCACTTGTACAGGGTATTGATAAGGGGGGAAATAGTTTAATATCTTTCCATCAATTGTAACAAAGGTACCCCACCAATGTTGAGTGTCAAAAATGGAGGGTTGGGGAGTGGGTTATGGGAATGTTGCATGTTTTATTCTTAGAAAAATGTTCTATGCCACAGGTACAACCAAATTCCCTTGTCCATTATACTGTTTTACTCTGAGGCTTCTCTGAAATTACATGTGATAAACTTTTCACAAGAACCAAGGCAAGTATATAATTTATGTTCTACCAGTCAATTAAATAACCCTGGTAAGAAGATAAAGATGGGATATGATCAGGTGTTCTGACAGACAGGGTCTTTTGAACATCTTGAAAAGTTATATAGCTAGATACTTCAATGGGATATAAAGGTATACTAGTTGTCATAAGTATGTTTTCTGGATAGATAGAGGCCCACACAGTAGCTCACAAATTATTAAACTTTCCTCCTGGAGAAGTCCTGCTACTTTCTCAAATCAGATGGCAAAAGGCTATGGATTATATAAGCCTTGCCTAATAAAAGAAAACAAGGCAATAAGCCAAGCCCTCAATCTTAAGACTTGCATTTACTAACCTTATTCCTGTAATACTGAAATTAAGCCTAAGTACAGTTAATGCCTAAGAGTTGCCTCTTGAAAACCTCCTTGTTGCTCAAATGTGGCCTCTCTCTAAGCCAGACTCTGCAAATAAACTCACTATTTACCCCCGTATGGGACATGACTCTCAGGGATGAGACTCCCTGGTACTGAGGGATTATTAACATGTTAGTCACTGATGCATTTGGAGAAAGATCTTGATTGAAAGGGGGAAATACTAAATAAAATAGACTTTTTATGGTTAAGAGATTTCACAGAGGTCATTCTGGAGGTTACAACTATGCAGATCTCAGCCAGACTTAACAAACTGCCCCAGTTAACAAAGCCTCAAATAAAAGTGCTCCTGAGGGCCCTAGGGACATCCAGGCACCAAAGGCAAGCCACATGGCCTCATGAAATTAACAGCCCCCTCAGTGTGTCTTTTCTGGGAAAAATGTAAATCTATTTCCCCAATATAACATAGGTATTCTCATTTATAAATTCCCTAAACAGGATTCTTCTACTCTTTTTATCTAAATCTAAAATTTTCTGTTTACCTGTTAAATATAGTTCTCAAAGACTAAAAGGCTTCAGATTGTTCATATGCCAGTTGAACCCTGAAGCCTGGCATCTATGTGGTCAACTTCTATGCTCCAGCTCTTCACATCTGCCCTGGACAACCAACTAAATGATGAAGATAGACCAGCTCCACCCCAAAACAAGCAGTATCTTCAACTGCAAGCAAAACAATTCCATTCTTCTGCCACGTAATATCTATGTCCCTTCTCAGTCTGAAGCAGTCAAAGCAGGCATTGTCCCAAACCCCTTAAAACTGAGGAATGAACAAAAATGGGGGAGAGTGTAACCATTGACCAAAGCAAATTTATTGTTAGCATAGTTGTTAATTGAGTAAACAAATAATAAATTATTAAAATTTAAAATTCTAAAATCTTTAAAAGATTATTAAAAATGGCAGTCATAATGATTATTTTAATCTATAAAGATGTGAATATTTACTTCTCTATGCTTCAAAAATATTTTAGTTCATATTTCCTTCAAGGGGAAATAAATTACCAGGTTATCCTTCAATTGACTGGGACTTAGAGTATTTAATGATGACAGTGTTTTCTCTTTGACAAAATTAAGGTGCATATTACTAATTTATATTATTAATATAACTGATTATTAATATATTATTAAAATCTCTAGATTTTACTATTAACAAAAGTATAAATATAAAAGAATTCTCTCCCATGAAATGCTCAGCTGAAATGAAAAGTAAACATTTTTCCTTTATTACTTTTCTTGTCTTTATGTTCTATTTGTAGTTATATATGCAGATTTCCTTGAAATTAGAAATATGGACAAAGTGTTTCTCTTATTATGAAAAATGTATTGCATATGAAGATTGATATGACAAATAATTTTTATTTTTAAGCTTTTTAATTATAGAAATTTTCAAACATATGCAAAAATAGAGAATAGTAAAATGGACCCTCACTTACCAACAAAATAACTTCAAAAATTACCATGTGGCTGATCCTGTCTCATCTACTTTTCCCATTTCTCTTTAATTATTTTGAAACAAACAACATCTTATAATTTCTTCTGTAACTACTTTAATATTTAACTTCAAAAGATGACTCTTTACAAACATAGTCATATTACCATTATATCCCTAAATAGTTACTAATAATTTCTAAATACCATCAAATAGTCATCAGTATTCAAATATCCACAATTTGGTTGCATTTCTTTTAGTTAATATGTATCCAATGTTTCTTTCTTTTCATTTATAGGTTCCCTCTCCCGTTTTTGTTCTTCAATTTATTGACTAAAGTACCTGGGTCACTTTTTTTAAAGCATTTCCAATAGATTTTGCTGATTGTATCCCTGTGTTTCTCTGTGTCCTGTATTTCCTGTAAACTGATAAACTAGCATATTTTGTGATTTCTTTTCTCTCTTTCTTTCTCTCTCTCTCTCCTTCCCTCCCTCTCTACCTTCCTTCCTTTTGCAAAAATACATACAGGTCTTTTTTTGAGTACTTTTTTTTTTTCATTAAATCTTGAGACACCTAACATCTAGTTGCTTCTCTGTTATTGATCAACAAATTCAGGTGTTGACACCTTGTCAGCAGACATTGGTGTTTGTTACAATTAGAGATTGTGTCATTAAGGATTTAAAAATGGTGATATTCTAACTCGTTCCTTCTATATTTATTAGCTAGAATTTTTCAATAGATGAAAACTTTCACTTATCTATTTGGTTTCTTTGAGGTACAGTTTTTATAAGAAAGTCAGGATAAATGCTTACTTTGTTAATTTTATTTACCAGTTTTCAGAATAATAAGTTGGTTCCATAGCACTCTCCAAATTGGCCAATGATCAATTAGGTATTTTTTTAGTCAATTTTATTGATACATTAAATAAACATGCAATCCATCCAAAGTGTACAATCAATGGCATTTGCTATAATCACATAGTGGTGCATTCATCACTTCAATCATTATTAGAGCACTTTCATTATTTCAATAATAATAAAAAACAAACAAATAAACAAGAAAATTCCTCATCTCTCAATCTCTCTATGCTTCCCCCAATGTACATAGCTGCTGTTTCTGGCTATTCTATCCAAAATGTATAATCAAGGGCTTTTAGTATAATCATAATGTTATACAATCATCATCTCAAAAATTTTAGAACAATTTCATTACTCTAAAAAGAAAGACTCCACACCCCTTAGTATTCCTTCCTCAGACCTACATAACCACTAATCTCCTTTCATCTTTATAAATTGATTTATATTTACATTTTATATAAATGGAATCATACAATATGTAGTACTCTGTGTCTGGTCTCCTTCACTTAGTATAATGTTTTGTTTTGTTTTTGTCTGATATTAACATTGTGTACTATTAACTTACATTTGTTCAATTTCAAAGAAAAAAGGTCTTATATATGCAAGTCTACCCATATTCATATTTCACATAATATATTTATATATCACATAATATATTTAGTTCATAATAGCACAATCATACAGTATTTGCCCTTTTGTGTCTGGCTTGCTCCACTCTACATACTGTCCTCCAGTTTCATCCATGTTGTCATATGTTTCACTACTTCACTTCTTACCATGGCATAATATTCCATTGTGTATATATTCCACAATTTGTTTATCCATTCAGCAGTTGATGGAGTTCTGGGTTGTTTCCAACTTTTGGCTATCATGAATAACACTGCTATGAACTTTGGTGTGCAGATATCTATTTGTGTCACTGCTCTCAGTTCTTCTGGGTATACATCTAGCAGTGGTATTGCTGGGTCCCATGGCAAGTATATATTCAACTTTCTTAGGAACTGCCAAACTGTCTTCCACAGTGGCTGTCCAACAGCATTTCTGCAGAAATTGAAAAGCCAATAATCACATTTATTTGGAAGGGTAAGGGGCCCAAACAGCAAAAACTGTCTTAAAAAAGAAGAACAAAGTTGGAAGATTCTCACTTCCTGACTTTAAAGCATGTTACTTAGCTTCAGTGGTAAAAACAGTATGGTACTGGCATGAGGACAGACATATTGACCAATGGAACTGAATTGAGAACTCAGAAATTGACCCTCACATCTATAGTCAAGTGATTTTTTACAAGGCTGTTAAGCCCACCCAGCTGGGCCAGAACAGTCTATTCAACAAATGGTGCTAGGAGTACTGGATAGCCATATCCAAAAGAACAGAAGAAGACTCCTATCTCACACCATACACAAAAATTAACTCAAAATGGATCAAGGATTTAAATATAAAAACAAAAACCATAAAACTCCTAGAAGAAAATGTAGGAAAACTTCTTCAAGATCTTTTGGTAAGTGGCAGTTTTTTAAACCTTACACCCAAAGCATGAGCAACAAAAGAAAAAATAGATAAATGGGACCTCCTCACAATTAAACACTTTTGCACCTCAAAGGATATTGTCAAAAGGTTGAAAAGGCAGCCAACTCAATGGGAGAAAATATTTGGCAACCACATATCTGATAAGGGTTTAATATCCATGATATATAAGGAGATCATACAACTCAACAATAAAAAGACAAAGTATCCAATTAAAAATTGGGCAAAAGACTTGAAAAGACAACTGTCCAAAGAAGAAATACAAATGGCAAAGAAACACATGAAAAAATGCTCAACATCATTAGCGATTAGGGAAATGCAAATAAAAACTAAAATGAGATATCATTTTACACCTATTAGACTGTCTGCTATTAAAAAAAGTGGAAAACTGTAAATGTTGGAGAGGATGTAGAGAGATAGGAATGCTTATTCTATTAGGCATTTGTAGCAGTGTGATATTATTTATGAATTCCAAAAATAGATGTTGGATTTTGTTTGTGAACTGGTCTTTTCCTCTGGGCATATTTTATTGCATTGGATCCAGAGGGTTCACTTTTACTTGATTAAATTATGATTAAGGCTTTGATTGGGCCACATCAGTAGGACTTTGAGTCCTTACGCCCATGGTGGGTGGGGACTCACAGAGAAAACAAGGCATAAGAGTGAGTTGAAGTTCTGATGCGGAGCCTGGGGAAATAAAGACACAGAGAAGGAGGACACAGTGGAGTTTTAAGCTGGAGTCCCAGGAAGTAAACACACAGGAGATGAACAAAGAGGAATAGAGATGGTTCCATAGACATGGCAGAAGCCCCGGGAAGAGAGATGAGCAATTTGCCTGATATTTTACAGCTGGCCTTGTGGAGAAAGCAGAGCAGCTGAGCCCAGGAAGAAATGAGCCCTGGTAGAGAGATGAGTCTTATCCCAGCCTACAGCTGATATTGGAAGAAGCTGGGACAACAGAGCCTTAAAAGGAAGAGGAAGACTGAATCGTTGCAGACATTGGCCACCATCTTGCGTCAGCACATGGCAACAGACTTTGGTGAGGGAAGTAACTTATGCTTTATGGCCTGGTAACTGTAAGATTCTACCCCAAATAAATACCCTTTTATTAAAGCCAACATATTTCAGGTATTTTGCATCAGCATCCCTTTGGCTGACTAAGACAGTATTTTTAATAGATTTTAACATATTTGATCAACTGCATTCAATGGCACATATTATTCTTTTTTGATGCTTATAAAAGTGGGAGACACTTAAAATTTGGTTCTAGAGTTCTTTTGACACTACCTCAGTAGGCTTTGATATCTTCTTTGCTTTGTGTTACAAGAATTTCCATACTCTTAGCTCATTTTTTCCCCTAGATCTATAAATCAGTCATTTCTCCAAGGAGGCCTGGTTCATTTTAGTGGGAAATGGTATTTAGAGATCATAATCTGGTCCCCTCTGAGTTTCTCATAGAATAATGGATTTTTAAACCAGAATGTCAGATCTCAACTGGTCAGGAAAATATTTTAAAGGTCTTTTGTAAATGTCATAAAATTTAGAAAACAGTATATCTTTCTGATGCATTGAAGTTCCTTAAAATATTTTTAATGATCCCTAATAATTCTTTAGGCCTTATTTTGCCTAAAAATAATATAACAATACCAACTTTTTCATCAGTATTTTTCTGGAATAACATTTCTTTTTTTCTTCTAATCTTTTGGTAATTGAATTTTAGATAAGTGACAGAGTGGAGCTTTCCATTAGATAAATACACTAGAATTTATATATCTAGTCTCCCACTAATGAACACTTTAGTTGTTTCCAATTTGACTCTATTGCCATAATGTTTTAAAGAACATCCTTGTATATGGCTCCATATGCCTATAAGCAAGAGAATCTCTACAAGTAGTGTAATTGGGCTGAGTAGTATACACAAATTCAATCTCTATTAGTATTTTCCAAATTGTTCTCCAAAATACCAATTCTATCACTATTGCTTAGAAGTTCCTCTTCACCATAATCCTTTTCAATAGTTATTGCCAGAATTCTTTAAATTATCTTGAATACCACCTATGAATGGGCTTGAAATGGAGTCTCATTATTTTAGTTTTATTTCCCTGACTACTAGAAAGGGTGAGCATATTTTCATATGCTTATTGACTTTCCTTGTTACCTCTTTAGTTAATTGCTTGTTTATATATTTTGCTCATGTTTCTGCTGACTTTTTTTATCTTTTTCTTATGGGTTTATAGAAGTTCTATTAATATTCTAAATACTTATTTTTTGGCAGATGTACTTATTCATTCACTATATATTTATGTGCTTTCTATGTTGTAGGACTATTCTTGGTTCTAAGGAAATCATTGTATTTATCTTATATTCTATACTGAGTTGAAGATTGACTAAAGCATTTTGAACAGAAGTGTAATGCAGTTTGAGGAATATGTCTAGTTGCTATTTTTATTATAAACCTCAAAGAGCAAGTGTGGAAGTAAGAGAAAGATTTGTTGGTTGAGAGGATTGGATAAAGGATATGAGAAAAAGAAAGAATTCAAAGATGTCCCCATATATTATGGCATGAACACCTGGAAGTACAGCATTTCCATTCATTGAGAAGAGGAATCCTTGTTGAGGAGCAGATTTAGAGAAGGTCAGAAGTTTGGTTTGGACATATTTAGAAAGGCTATTAGATATTCAGGTAGGACTCTCAAGTAAGCAGTTGATTAGCAAGCCTGGAGTTCTGGAGAGATGTAGGCTGGAGATATAAAAATAGGGGTCATCAGCATAGAGGTGGAACTTAAAAACAATCAACTAGATGGCATCACCAAAGCTTATGCGTAGACAGTGAAGTGTTCCAATGGCTGAACTTTGGGACTCCTCAAAGGGGTATGTGAAAGAACCCTCAAAGGAGACTGGGAAAGAGTGACCAGTGTAAAACCAGAAGAATGGGGTGTCCTGGGAAACTAGTGAAGAAAGTCTTTCAAGAAGGAGGAAGTGATTAACTGTTTTAGATGCTTATAATATGGTAGAAAAAATAAGAATAGATAATTGAACATTAGATTTTATAATGAAATTATCAGTGACTTTGACAAAAGTAGTTTCAGGGAATTGGTTTAAAAAAAGTATAAGTAGAGGGAAATTGGAAGAGGCAAGTATAGACTTCTCTTGAGTTTTTCTTTAAGGAAAAAGGAAATCGGGTACTAACTGAAAAGTGGTAGAAATTCAGAATATTTTCTAAACATGGGGTTGGGAAAATATACTGTCCAGACAAACCCATTATAGAGGGAAAATGTATGATGCAAACAAAAAGGGTAAAATTTCTGGAACGATGTCCTTGAGAACATGAGTGAGAATGAAGAAGATAACATTAGGCGGGAGCGCAGACATTTATCCATGGTAAGAGCAATCAAGGTCAAGGATAAGAGCACCAATGCAGATAACTGGGTAAAGTGGTGAAAGTTTGGCAATGTTCTCTTCTGATTCGTTTTTTTCATTGATATAGGAAATAGTCATGAATGAACATGGGGGAGAGGTATAGAGGATTTGTAAACTATCCATCCAGGTGTGAAATAGGATCAGGGGAATATGCCATGATTTCAGAGCAGCACTTAAGGGAAATTTAAGGATAGTGGTATAATTTGGCCTCCACAGCCTTGGCGCTTTGGGAGTTCAGACCTGGGTTTTGAGTTTCTTTAAAATGATTTTTTTAAATTCCTACAAAAGCTACAACAAGAGATCTTCTATTTTTTTTTTTTAATCCTGTATTATGGATGGAGTTGTCATTTTAAATTTTCATTTCATTGAGATGGTAGCTTTTGGAGTTTCCATTTCTGTGCAGGGGACTTAGTTCCACATTTCTGCCTTAAATGGGCCTAAAGTCGAGTATACTTACCATTTGGGCATTAAAACACAAACCCTGGTCATTCAGATCTATATTTGGGTGTTGCCCACACTGGGTCACTGAATCAGCAGTGCCTAGGCTTTCTGTTCTGGTTCTTTTTTCCCTATTAACTATACCAAGTACCAAGGATTTCCTGTACCAAGGGTTTCCTTTTTTATTTTATTTATGTTATTTTATTTTTTCAGTAAGTCAGTGTTTTAGAGTAGCTTTGGTCATATTTTATTTTAGTCCCCCCCCGCCCCTGAATTCCTAATTGTTTGTAGCAGAAGAAATGCCTACATTAGTTTACTTTTCTATGTTAAAGGGATCGGAGGTTTTATTAACTTTTTAAGTAAGAGATGTATATGAAGCAACTTGGATTAGCCTACTCCCTGAACTGGAAAACCACTTATCCCCAGAATTCAGGCCATGTTTTTGTAAATACCATATGACCAAGTTTGTCATTTAATGATCCTAAATTGTGATGTTGTCCTATATTCCCAATAAAAGGTAAAATTAAAAGAGAGAGAAAGAAAGGGAGAGAGAGGGGGGGGAGGAGGACAGAGAGAGTGTGAAAGAGAGATGCACGATGCAGTTGTAGAGATGTAATAGGTTCCACATGCTTAGAGTAGCTTGTCACACAAATGGGGAGGAAAGGTGAGCCAAGGGGATATGAGTTAGGGTACAAGAGGGGTCCCATTCACAACTTCTTGGAGAAAAAATATCTTACTACATATTACCTTTCTTTGAAATGAGTGCAGTCCTTTTTGCTTAAACTACATTTTCTTGGAGTAAAAAAAAAAATCACAATTAAAAGTTAATATTGTTATCCTATAACTTCTCACACATAACCAACATATCAAAAACAAAATCAGATATGGAATGAATTTGCTCTTTCCACTATGTCTTTTGGTTTTCAATTTCATTAGTTTTATACATTTTTCTTATTAACTTCTATTTGCTAGATACTTTCGTTATATTTTTTCATAATTTCTTTATGATTAGTAACTAAGGCCTTTATTCTTTCTTCAGAGCCTGTAATTTTTTCTCTAAATACAGCTTTCATCCTGTCTTATAGGTGTATTGTATTCTCTTTACTTTCTATGTAGTTTTGAATTTTCCCTTCTTTCCCCCTTTGACATAAATTTGACAAGAAGTTGAAATTTTTGTCAATATTTTATGTATTTATAATTTTACAGAAAATGTAAAATATCAGTTCTACTTTTTAAATATATCTTCATGCTCAAATGCAAGATCAATTTTTATAAATCTTTGATAGACGTTCAAAACAAAGATTCTTTATTGATGAATATAAAGTTCTCCCTATGCCTCTCTTTTCATATGGCAATAAAAATCTTGCAATAATGATAGAGTACGTTAATCAAATTTAATAAGTGTGCATGTACAATTCTATTCACCTCAGTCTTTCTTTTATCCTATTAGAACACTTTTATTCTGACAGTAACATGAAATCAATCATTATAATTGTACTTTATTTTTAATCACTTTCTCCTTGTTCTTCTAATAGATTTTCTTCCTATATTTGGTTGCTGCTTTTCGGTGCACACTGATTTTTGTTACATCTTTGTCATAAATTGTGTCTTTTTTTTATAATGTAATGTCCTTTTTCATCATACGTAGTGTTTTAATTCCTCTTTGACATAATATTGCCATACATATTTTCCTATTTGTGTTTTTCTGATATTTCTCTAACCATGCCTTATTTCCACATTTTTTTTCACTTTGGTTAAAATGTATTTCTTGCAGAAATATAACTGAGTTTTAAAATTTAATCTAAGTTCATAACTAACATACATTATCTTTAAGTCCATATTAATTTATTCTTACTATATATTTTATATTGTTCTTTCTTCATTTTGTACATTTTTCTTGATTTGATGGAGTTGCTATTCATTACTTATTAATTTGGAAGATCTGCCCCACTTTCTGATGCCGTGATTACCTTCCCTTTTATTGTCATTATAGTGAAGCACATATTTCTTTATGAGTGTTTAAAAATAATATACAAAAATATTTCCTTCACCAAGATTCACTGCTTTCATCAAGAATCCCTCTTCCCCCATCTTAAGCAGCTCACTCTACTTGAACCACAGCAATTTAAATTCATCCTCACCTTGGTTTCTGCGAACACCAGGGTCTTCGTTGGGGCAGGTGTTGATTGGGGCAGGCTTGTCCTCCATAATCTAAGGTTAAAATAGTTTTAGTTGCTTAGCTGAAAAACAAAAGTGTCTAGCTCGTTTTGAAGTGAAAATGAAGCCTAAAACTGTAACCGAGGGTTAAGAAATATCAAATGATTATGATTACTGAAACACTATGTAGATGCTTTTTCTTACTTTTCCAGTATATTAATACCTAAAATTACTGAAACTCACTAGACTGACCTTACCCTTGATAATGGTTATTTCATTTTACAAATGTTTGTATGTATTGTGAGAATTTTGATTTTTACCCATAATAAAAAAAAAAAAAAAAAAAAACTAGGCTCACCCTTGCATATACTTACCATCGTGATGGTAACCATTCCACCCTCCCCTGTTTAAGTACATAAAAATCCCTGCTCCTGTTGTTGGGAAAGGCAGATTTGAAACACCCCTATCTCTGGTTCTTCACTTGTGTTAATAAACCTACTTTCTTTCACGACCATCTCAGTGTGGACTCCAATTCATCAGCTAGGGGCAAGAACCCAGAGGGACCCCTGCAGGGTTTCCTTCATAATAAGATGAGAACTTTAAAATATTTTTACTTTCTCATCTCCTCCACACATTCATTCTGTATTTCCTTGACCAGTGAGACCCAATGGATGCTTTTAGTCCACCCCCTTTCCACATCATTCCCAGCTCCTGCAATTTTGCTGATATTATCTTTACATCATAACTCTTCTGGCCCAAGAAGCCTAATTAAGCACTAATATTTACATTGCCAAATAATCTGTGCTTGTCCTTCCTTATCAGTTCATATTAAGTTATGTGTAGAAAATTGTGTGTGTGAGGTATCTGAATGTGTGTCAGGGGGTTGGGGGTGGGAAGAGAGAGAGAGAGAGAGAGAGAGAGAGAGAGGAGAGAAACTTGCTATGGTTTATTTGTTTCTTGATGCCTTTTCTTGGGTATTTTCCTGAAATAAGAACATGTGCTAAATACTTTCTGAGTTGCTGGGCCTTCTCACATATCATTCACTCTGATGATTGAATTATATTTAGGTTGGGCATTGTAATTTCAGGTTACAGTTCTTTCCTCTCTGTAGTCTGTATGTAATTTCCCATGTTTTCTGCTTCCAATCTTGAAATGAGAAGTCCAACACAACTATGATCTCTTTCTGAGCCTTGTAAAATTAACTTGTTCTTTCCCTCTGGAAGTTTTTATGACTTTTTCTGCATTCTTAGAGCTCATGTATTTAACCAGCATATTTTTAGATTCTTTTTAGTTTATCATTCCATCCTAGTATCAGTACAGTTAATCTGTAATCTGGCCTCCTTTGAAAAACTTTTTCTTCTATTTTTTGATAGAACAATTATGATTACTTCCTTTCCTCCATCTGTCACTTCTTTTTTTTGAAGGCCTATTTTTTTTTTTTTTTTTTTTGCTCAATTGTACTTCCAGAGTTATCTTTCAAGATTCTTATATCTTTCTCATCATAATCTCCATATTCTTGTCTTTCTTTTTTGTGTTTTTGCTATATCTTAGGCTTGATCTTCCTAGTGCAATGCAATTTAGTCTCAACATTCTCTCCTTCAATTTACTAATGAATTGTTTAGTTATCATGCTTTTTTCTTTATTGTTTGTTTTGTTTCCTGCTTTTTGTTTTGTAGATGCCTTTATATCTCAAGTGATGTTATTTATTGCTATTGTTATTATTTATTTCAGTCTTTCAATTGCAATAGCTCTGTCTCTCTGAGCAGGCATGAATTCTGTTTGTGCCCACTCATCTCCCTCCGGCTGATAATTTCCAATTATTTGGCTTGTTACTCTCCTTTGCCTGTTCTCCGAGGCTCAGGTCTTATTGTTGGAATATATTCAGTGGTGGCAGACCCAAAAATGGTGGAAGGCAAAGTGGTTTCTTACCCCAGTGGCTGTAATAAAGATAAAGACTCAACTTCTGCGGAGGCATTTGAAAGAAACGTCCCTGCTTTTTTGGTCTCTCTGCACTCTGCACACCTTAGAATCAAAGAACACTCAGTTTACAGATGAATATCTTGTGGCTTCGTAGGAATCAGGGATACAAAGCACATTCGTAGAGTATTAATATCAACCATCCTTCTGGTGATCTTGGAGGGCAAACTTTCCCCAAATCCACTATGTTCTAGTCTCACCCCAAATGCTCACAAGATATGCTCATCCAGCTTATAAGGGAAGAATTCCAGAGCCAGTTCACTTCACCCAGGACACAGCAGAATCCAAGAGCTCTCTTATATCCATATGACTCAAGAGATTCTCAAATCTTTCCAAATAAACCTGTGCTTAAAAAAATAATAACCTTTAGCTTTTTATCATAGCTTCATATGCATTGAATAACAATATTCTCAATTTGAATAGGAATTTGAGATTATTTTATTTCACACATGAAAAAAAACAAGGAACTGATATTATAGGTAGTTATAAAGATAATTGCAGAGTCAAACTTGCTCACTTTTAGGCAGCTATACCATGTATCTCTCTAACATTGGGTGATGCCATTTAATATGCTATTGTTCAGTACTAGTTAAAATTGAGCAGCAGTTGTAGTCCTATGGACCCTGGACTAGATGCTGGAAGATTGCTTTTGGAGAAGGAATTTTTTTTTTAAAGATTTGTTTTATTTATTTATTAGCGCCCCCTCCCAATGTTTTGCCCTTACTGTCTACTCTCTGTGTGTTCTTCTGTGTCTGCTTGTCTTCTCTGTAGGCAGCACTGGGAATTGATCCTGAGACTTTCTGGAGTGGAGAGAGGCTGCTCAATCTCGCACCATCTCAGCTCCCCCCTGGTCTGCTGCGTCTCTTATTGTCTCTCTTCTGTGTCTCTTTTTGTTGCATCATCTTGCTGTGCCAGCTCTCTGCATGGGCCAGCACTCTGCGTGGAGCACTCAGGCCAGCTCGCCTCAAGAGCCAGCTTGCTTTTTTACCAGGAGGCCCTGGGAATTGAACCTTGGATGTCCTAAAAGGTAGACAGGAGGCCAATTGCTTGAGCCACATCCACATCCCTGGAGAAGGGATTTTAATGTGACATTCCAAAACCCTTTTTGGAGTAATGCAAGGTATAGAAAAATTATTTAATTTTTAAAATATGGTAATATATGTATGTTTAAATTTTATAACTATAGGTTGGTTTAAGTATAGAAAAATGTTGTACAAAAACAAAAAAAGAAAGAAAGAAAAATGTTATAGGTTTCTCCAAGTTCCATACTAACGCATTTGAAAGAGAATAGAAGAGTTGTCTTAGTGACTTGATGGTCATACAGTAACCCAAAATATTGCCCCCCAGGAAGCTAGGAACCATGCAACCATGGTTTGAGCAGATATGTGTTTGTGTGTGTTT
This sequence comes from Tolypeutes matacus, assembly GCA_026826555.1. Lineage (NCBI taxonomy): Eukaryota > Metazoa > Chordata > Mammalia > Cingulata > Chlamyphoridae > Tolypeutes > Tolypeutes matacus. The sequence continues at coordinate 21,307,237 of JAKSZT010053770.1, forward strand.
TAGACTGCCCTGATAGTCATTTAATTGGTTAATGGTGGATTTGATTGGTTAGTAAGCAAACTATTGCTTAAAAAATTTATGACTATGCAGATACCCTGTTAAATTTTGTGGACCTACAATTAAATTAAAGAAGATAAGTCAGCTCTGTTAGGTCTTCCAAATTATATGGAATTCAGTCAACACTAATGACCACACATGGATCACACAATTTAGCTCTCAAATATTGTTGCTGCCATATTAGATAAACTGACAATTAATATATGAAGCAAGAACACCACAATGTGTTGTATCTAAGAGCTATTTATTCCTCAGTTAAATAAACAAATATGTTTGTAGGTTATCATTTCCAAAAAAAGGGTCATCATATTTTTCTAAACTCTATTTTATATTCTTCCAGAAATAGCATTTTTATAGTATAAGTTAAATTTATGTTACTCTTTTTTAATGGCCCAGAACAACAATAAAACAACAGCAAAGTCTTCATTTACATGAAGGACAAGTAAAAATCTCACAATGGTATGGAAAAAAATCAAGTGAATTATTCGCTTTTCTTCACATATGTCTATCAGTTTGAAGATCATTTTAAAATATGATCATTGAAACCAGATATGAGAAAGACAGAGAGACATCGAGTAGCCATATTTTAATTGACCACAATGATCCTTAATGGAAATTCTTAAGCTTGACAATGGAAACAAAATCCAAGTGTTAGCTGCCACAGCACCAAGATAACAATATACAGATTCATATTTGTATTTTGAAACCTGAACGGCAATATGGAGAATTGCATTTATTGATATGGCAATAAATTCTTTAATAATAATTTTATTATATTATATTTTATTATATTTTCCAAATTTGTTGATTCTAATGAAATTGCCTTTCTTTCTGCCTTTCACTCAAAAATCATGCCAGAAAACAAGATGTCATGAAAAAAATGTAGACAACAAATATAATGCATGTAATTATTTTGCTTTTTAAGTTATAATTACACAAGAAAAACACAGAGAGAAAAAAATTAGGGATTATAGATAAGAGCAACAAATTAAAATTGTGCAAAATCTCAGTATCCAGAGAGAATGATATTTGGTATATTAGGAGAACATTAAACTTGTTCCAGCTATGTTCTGCTATACAAATATGGGCACTTTAATATATTTTTTATATATCTGCACACTTTTCTAAATATATATTACTATTTTTAAATAAACATATATGTACACCATGAGCACAGATGTATAAACAAAGAGATATATGGAAATATAATAATAATAATATGATTTAACTTATGTGATCTGGTTCATATAAAAGTAGTCCCAGTTTCTATAGAGCTAAAACTCTATATAGAGTTCCACTAACTTTTGCTTTATTTTTCTACTGTGATGATCTTTTAGAAAGACTCCTGAAGACTTGCTGAAGTTCAGAAAAGTAGCAGGATAGAAGAGGTAAAGTTAAGTGAAACAGATTAATATGATGAATTTTGATTTATAGAGCTCGCACCTGCCATCCAAGCAGAAAACTCAAGGTGTCTATGTAGGAAAAGGAAGAATATTTTAATTCCCAATTCCCTGAAGGCATTCATTTTTATTATTCTTTGGATTAACATTCTAATTTGAGTTGTTCCACACTTGCTTTGATATACTCTAAACATTGTCTAAATAAATAAATGTACTGATATATTGTTGGTAATATATTACATATGTATTATATTTGTTTTCTAATCATTTTTCACAAGCTTTAAATTTTATCATATTCTCTGTGTAGCAATAAAGCCATTTCCATTGTAAACTTGTAATAATAATGGATAGCAACCTTCAGGGGATACATTTCTGAGAAATTTATTTCCCCTCACGTTGCTCAGCCACCCAAAGAATGGATTTGTTTCCATAACAGATAAGGACTACACTCATCATTTTTAAATGGTCATGGGGCACCACAAATCAATAACAGAAAAAAGAAATTACAAGTTAATAATATTTCTTTTCATTAGGTTGATAGATGGCATTCCAGATGTATGCATTGAAATTGTCTCTTTAACAGTTATTAAATAACCTTAAGCACACATCTTGGCTGGTGTGGGTACTCTTTTGTATTGAAAAATAAGGCAAATATAAGTTTTATTTGGTTGAAGTGTGATTAATTTACAGAAATATGATAAAAAATACATCAAATATAAAAGATCCTTTTTATAACAATTGTAGCATAAACTTCTACAATGAAACCTAACACAGCCATACTATATGACTTTAAGTGAATTTTCAGTTTAAGATAGCTCTACAACTAGATATTCCATAGGAAAGTTTTTGTCATTATTATTTTGTTTAATTTTCTAACTTCTCACTTGAGCAATATGCACTAATAATGGTGCTCTACAATTGTCAGTGGAAATAAACACAATTCACAGGATTTTGTAAATTCAGTGATGTCACAATTTTTTTCTTTCCAAATTATCCTCTAAAAGTAATTTGAAGCAACTGAAATATTGGCGTCTCTGAAGGAATATTTATCTATGATTGCTCTAATTTTTTTCTGAGTATTATAAATGCCTGAATTGCATATAATAAACTGAAAGTGTTTCTTTTAGAAATTTTCCAAAACAGTATTTTAGAAAAATGATTTAAATGTGTTCCTCAGTGGAAGCTTTTTTTTTATTCTTTCCTGTTACTCAAATATCAAGCTGAAATACCTTTGCTAACATTACCAATGACTGTTGAAAAGTGCAAATTTCAGGTATTTCACTGAAGGAAAACATCCCTATTTGATGTAAAAATTTATTTGATTGTCTGAATTTTTCACCCGACACTGGTTTTTGCATAAGATGCCTGTGAACATATGCCCATACACTTTAGAATGGCTTGATATAGTAATGCTGAAACATGTCAATTCAACATCCCTTGTGCGATTTGATGATAAAAGATGATTGAAGTTATAAAATAGATACATTTCCCACTTCACTTCTCAAAAATATGTGAATACCATTCCAGTTAAGGTGGTAGGCTTTTAACAGTGTTTGATAACATTCTTCCAAGATCCCAAGCCAGTTTATCAGAAAATGTCTATTAATTTGCGTTCTAATGATAATTAATTGACATAGTGTAGAGGTCCTTGGTTGCCCAAGGGTTCCCCAAGGGGAAAATAACTAGGATAGATATTTATTATTATTCCTTCACTGCCTTTAGCTTGGATTTAAAGAGCCAGACTGGTGAGAAAACAGGGAAATCATTCCTTTAGGAATGGACGACAACCTTCCGAGAAAGCCCAGTCCGCACTCCTGTAGTTAGCTTTATTGTTCTCAACCATCTAGGGTGTAAAAAATCTAAGCTAATGACATGCAAATTTGAATTTGGTCAGGAATAATATATTGTAACCTAAAAATGTAGTTTATTTAAAGACAAAGCATTATGTTAATATTATACACTAACTAGAATGACTAAAATTAAAAAGATTGCAAGCACCAAATATTGATGTGGATGTGGAGCAACTAGAACTCTCTAACAATACAATAGAAAATTAAAATCGTATAACCAGTTTAGAAAACCGTTTTTCACTTTCTTGAAATGTTGAGCATGCATCCATCTACTTTATTACCCAAGCAATTTCTCTCCAAGGTTTTTATCCAAGAGAAATGAAAATATAGGTTCACACATACAAAAAAATTCTTGCACAAGAATGTTTATTAGCAGTTCATTCAAAATAGCAAAAATTTGAAACAGCCAAAATGCCTATCAGCAGGACTATGAATAAACAAGCCATAGAATATTCATACAATTGAACAATACTCAGCAATAAAAAGGAGTGAAAGACATCATAAACATAACTGCTGGAGTAGGGAATTTTAAAAACCCATTCCACTACAAAAGCAGCAAATGTTTTCATATCTATCAGAATCACATTTATCAGAATGCTGGAACTTAATTAAAAGTTTACAGCAACTAGACTAACATTGAATCAAGAACAAAACAAGTGAATTTCAGTAACAGAGCTTTCTGGCATTTTAACTTACCGTGGTTCCATTCCCAACTCTCCAACTTGGTGGCAAACTTTGAAGGCAACAGCCTTTAATCCCAGTATAGATTCTTAGTACTGGAGTGGGAAGAATGGATCTTATTCTCAAATGTGGTTGTTTTCACCTGTCTAGTGGCTCCCAGAAGGACAAGCTCAAAGGGCTTGCCTTAATTTTACCTAACTCTTCCAGGGCAAAGGTGGTTACCTAGGGAATATTTGTTGAAAACATTTAAAGGCAAATTAATTAGCCTTGCTGCCTGGGGCAAAAGAAAACAGTTGAGGCAAATGTTAGACAAACATAAAAACTTGGAATGAAAGATTAGAGATTGAGATGCTTTGGGGAATAAGGTCCCACATATTCCTGGGAATCTAGAAGGCAATATGCATGGCCAGAGCTGCACGTATGCTCAGAAAAGATCAGAGAAGGCCCCATTCTCTGACCTCTGGCTGGTCATTAGGCCATATCCAAGTTGGAATTAGAGGCTAAGGCAGAATTATAAATTTCTTGGCTGAGAGCTGAAGGCAGGCCCCAGTAGACACACAGACCTATATAGGAAAGAACTTGGCCTTTCCTAAAGTGGGGTCTGGCTTTTGTCCCAAATTGCAGGGAGGTAACCTCTAACCCTTTGGAATTTCCGGAGTGATAGGAGTGTCTTTATTAGTTATGGTGAGCCTTTTGGACCACACCTGATAGTTTATCCTAATGAGCTGCAACTGAGGACCTATACCCATGTGGTATACCAATCAATCATGCCTATGTAATGTAACCCCAATAAAAACTGGACACTGAAGCTCAGACAAGCTTTCCGGGTTGTCAATACTGCATGCATACTGCCACGCAAAAGCTGGAAGGGTAACACATCCTGAGGACTATGGAAACTTTGTTTTTAGAACCCTACTAGACACCACCCTATTGAGTCTCATCATTTGACAGATTGTAATTTGTATCCTTTCCCTGTAATAAACCATATCCATGAATATAATAGCTTTCAGTGAGTTCTATGAGTGTTTCTACCCAATTATTGAAACTGAGAGTGGTCTGGGGAAAACCATGGGCTTACAGTCTGTGACAGAAGTATAAGAAGGAAACGAGAGAGAGAGCAAGGAGCAGAAACTGACTCAAGAAGATAGAAAATTTGGTCTACAATAAGTAGACTTGAAACAGTAATAAAAAAGCATTCAACAAAAAATAGATCAGGAGCAGGTAACTTCACTGGTAAATTTCGCCAAATGTCTAAATAAGAATTAACACCATTATATCACAAATTCTTCTAAGCAATAGACTAAGCAAGCATACTTTGTAACTCATTCTACGAGGCCAGTATTATCCTGATACCAAAGCCAGACAAAGAAAACACAAGAAAAGAAAACTACAGGGTAATAATGCTAATGATTATAAATGTAAACATCCTCAACAAAATACAAGAAACAGAATCCAGCAGAATATTAAAATGATTTTACAACATGACCAAGTGAGATTTATCCTAGAAACGCAAGGAAGATTCAACATACAAAATCAATTTAACAAAATGCAATGCTATTCGCAGTTCCTAAAAAAGTTGAATATAGATTTGTCACGTGACCCAGCAATACCACTACTGGGTATACACCCAGAAGAACTGAGAGCAGAGACAGGAACAGACATCTGCACACTTATGTTCATAGTGGTATTATCACAATTGCCAAAAGATGGAAACAACCCAGATGTCCATCAACTTATGAATGGATAAGCAAACTGTTGTGTATACACATGATGGAATATTATGCAGCTGTAAGAAGAAATGAAGTCATGAAGCATATGACAACATGGATGAACCTGAAGGACATTATGTTGACTGAAGCAAGCCAGACACAAAAGGAAAAATACTCTATGATTGCACTACCGTGAGCTAAATATATTGTGTAATCTCATGGAGTTAATAACTTGAATATGGACCACCAGATTCAAGGGTTAACTTATACAGAAATTGTAAACAAGATGTGTCTTAATCTTTGAAAATGAATAGAAAAGGTTACAACATAATTTTTGTAACTAGTAGTACTATTATATGGGTATGACAGTGATTTAAAGGCAAAGTCTAAGGTCATGAATATTACTAAAAGAAAAGCTAAAAAATGTAACATGGGAATGTATAGTATAGTGTGGAAGTTTGATATTATTTATGAATTCCAAAAAGAGATATTATGTTTGTAAAATGGGTGTGATACCCTTTGATTGTATTAGATTCAGCTGACATACCTTTGATTAAATTATGTTAAAATTAGGGCTTTGATTATACCACATCATTAGAGTTACCCAGTTTCAATTCCCACCCCCTTTGTGGGCTATATAAAACAGAAATCAAGGAGACACAAAAAAAGCAAATATGTGAGAAAAGAGGAAGGGAGCTCCATAGGATTCTGCGGCCCTGGGAAGAGAGATGAGCCATTTGCCTGATAGTTTGCAGCTGAAGAGAAAGAGCAGATGAGCCCTATGTCAGTCTACAGCTGAGATCTGAGGAATCCTGGCCCACAGAGCCTTAGGAGGGAAGAAGAAGGTGCCTGCAATCTTGCTTCAACACATGGCAACAGCCTTTGGTAAGGAAGTAACACTGAGTTGTACTCTTTAGGGCTGTGTAACTATAAGCTGTTACCCCAAATAAATACCTTTTGCAATAGTCAACAGATTTCTGGTACTTTGCATCAGCACCCCTTTGGCTGACTAATACACATAGTAAAACCGCATGTGAAAGATGAATATGGGTAAAACTGCATGTATAAGACCGTTTTTCTTTGAAACTGAGCAAATATGTGTTAATACTACAAGACGTTAATTTTGTCTGTTATTTTTAAATTATTATTCTTATTGGATTAATGAAGATGCTCTAATAATGACTTAGATGTGATGAGTGCACAACTATGTGATTATACCAAATATCACTGATTGTACACTTTGGATGGATTTATGCTTTATTAATATGAATCAATAAAATTGATTTGTTAAAAATAAAATCATTATGCCAAGTGTAAGAAACCAGATACAAAGTACTACATATTGTATGATTCCATTTGTATAAAATGTAAATATAAATAAATATATAAAGATGAAATTGCATTAGTGGTTATGTAGAGCTGAGGAAGGATAGAGGGATTGAGAGGTAACTGCTAAGGGGTATGGAGTTTTTATTTATGGAGTAATGAAATTGTTCTAAATTTTTTTGTGGTGATGAATGCACATTGTGATTATACTAAAAGCCATTGATTATATACTTTGGATAGATTGTATGGCCTGTGAATATATCTCAACAAAACTGCTTAAACAATCCAATGCCATTCACTGTAAAAAATACTCAATAAAATAAGAATAAAGGGGAATTTCCTCAACCTGATAAAGGGCAACTATGGAAAACCCACAGGTAACATCATACTTAATGGTGAAAGACTGAATGGTGAAAAATCAGGAACAAGACAAGGATGTCCACTCTTACCACTTCTAATGAATGTTATAATGGAAGTTCTAGCCAGAGATATTAGGCAAAGAAAATAAATAAATAAAACCATGCATATTGTAAAGGAAGAAGCAAAGATTTCTCCTTTAGCAGATGACATGAATATATATATTTTATATATATATATATATATATATATATAAATATGCTCACACATATGTATATACATTTACCCACATGTATAAGTGTAGGTGTGTATATATATATACAATATATTTTTAAATAATTTGCAAAGAATTACTAGAACTAATAAATGAATTTAGAAAAGCTACATGATACAAGATCAACATACAAAAATCAGTTGTATTTCTTTACACTAGCAATGTACAAACTTTAAAAGGAAATTAAGAAAACAATTTCATTTGCAAAGTCATCAAAAAGAATTAAATGCTTAGGAATAACTTTAACCAAGGTAGTGTGAGACTTGTACATTGAAAATTACAAAACATTCCTGAAAGTAATTTTTAAAAACCTTAATAAATTGAAAGACATCCTAGGTTTATTGATTGCAAGATTTAATACTGTGACAGTTTGAAGTTCTTTTATGAATCCCCCCAAAAAAGATTATGTTCTTGAACTAATCCATTCCTGTGGGTGTGGGGCCCTTTTGATTGGACTTTGTCAGTGAGATGTGACTCAGGTTGGGTCTCCACACTCTTACTGGAGCTTTATATAGATGGAGACACAGAGAGAGAGACACACACAGAAAAGGGAGCTCTGCCATTTTGACCCAGTCATGTGAGAGAAAGGATTTGAGGATTGCTAGGATCCTCTAAGACTAGAGGATCGAGGGGCTGAGAGGGGCCTGGAGCATGAAATCAGCAGTGCACAGAGACATGGAAAGAGGTCCCTGAGTGGCTGGGCCCATGAAGCTGCTCAAAGTTAATATGCTTGATTGTGGACAGCTGGGCTCTGGGAGGAAGCGAGCCCAGAGGGGAAGGCAGGGACTTTGGCAGAGATCAGCAGTCATCTTGCTTTGCCACCTGGCAGGACACCAGGATCACCAGGATCTGACTTTGGTGAGAAATCACATCTGATGGTGCTTTGATTTTAACATTTAATGGCCTCAGAACTGTAAGCTTTTACCCCAAATAAAATCCCCATTAGAAAAGCCAATCCATTTTTGGTACTTTGCGTCCACAGCCCTTTAGTAAATTAAGAGAAATACTAAGAAAGCAATACAACAAAATACACCTACATATTCAATGCATTCCCTATCAAAATTCCAATAATTTTTTTTCAGAAGTGGAAAAGTTGATCGTCAAATTTATATGGAATGTAAGGGGTCTTGAATAACCAAAATAATTTTAAAAAAAGGACAAATCAGAAGATTCAGACTTCCAGATTTCCAAAGTTACTACAAAGCAGCAGTAAGCAAAACAGTGTGGTACTGGTCTAATGATAGACATATAGAACAACAGAATATAATTGAGAATCCAGAAATAAACCAATACATCTATGGCCAATTGATTTTCAACAGGAGTGCCAAGACTTTCAAGGGAGAAAGAATAGTCTTTTCAACAAATGATGCTGGTAAAATCAGATATTCATTTGCAAAAGAATGTAGTTGGAATGCTACCACACAACATATAGAATTAACTCAAAATGGATCAAAATCCTAAATATAAGAGCTAAAACTATAAAACTCTCAGAAGAAAACAGGGGTAAATCTTCATGACCTTGAATTTGTCAATGGATTCTTTGTTAAACACCAAAAGCACAGCATAGAGAAAGAAAAATAAATAAATAAATTGGAATTCCTCAAAATTTAAAACTTTTGTATGCCAAAGGACACTATCAAGAGTTAAAAGAATATCCACAAAAAAGAAAAAATATTTACAAATCACTTATCTGATAAGGGTCTAGTATCTAGAATTTATATTTAAAACAACTCTTACAACTCAACAACGAAGAAACAAACAATCTTATTAAAAATTGTACAAAGGACTTGAATAGAAATTTCTCTAAAGGTCATATACGAATTGCCAATAAACACATGAAAAGATGCTCAACATCGTTAGTAATTCGGGAATTTCAAATAAAAGCTATGGATACCTCTTCATAGCCATTAAGATGGCTATAATCAAAAGAAATGGAAAGTAAGAGTTGGCAAAGATATGGAGAAATTGGAACCCTCTTACATTGCAGGTGGAATCGTAAAATCATGTAGTTCCTGTGGAGAACAGTTAATCAGTTCTTCAATAAGTTAAACATTGAACTGCCATATGGCCTAGCAATTCCCCTCCAAATATATACCCATGAGAAATGAAAACAAGTGTTCAAATGAAAACATTTACATGGGTATTCAAAGCAGCATTATTCATAATAACTAAAACTTGGAGAGAAAACACATATCCATGAACTGATGAATAGATAAATCAAAAGTGTATAAGCATATCCACTCTCTACAGTAATATTATTTAGCCCCCCAAAAAAGAAAGAATGGCATACTGATATATGTTACAACATAGATAAACCTTGAAACATTCTGCTAATTGAAAGGCACCAGACACACTGTATTATTCCATTTTTATGAAACATCTAGAATATGCAAATCCATAGAGATAGAAAGCAGATAAATCATTTCCAGAGGGCATAGTAAAGTTAAAAAAAAAAAAAAAAAGGAAAAACAGTAAAGAATGACTGCTCAGTGGGTGCAACAGTTTGAAGAATTTGTGGACCCCAGAAAACCTTGTTCTTAAAGCTAATCCATTCCTGTGTACGTAAATCTATTGTAGGTGGGATCTTTTGAATAAATCACTTCAATTAAGGGCCTTTGATTAGATTGTGTGACCCAAAGTGGGTCTTAATCTTCTTACTGGAATTCTTTATAAATGGAAGAATAAAAAGCTGCAGACACAGACAAAAGCTGGTGAGGCATAAAGGAACCCAGAAGGTAAAATCAAGAGAAAACAGAAGCTGAGAGGAAGCCACTTTAGCCAGAAGCTGAAAGCAACAAGGCCTGGAAGAGAGGGGAGCAGATGCCCTCATGTGCGTGATCACCCACAGCTGCAGCTCAGGGAGAAAGCATCTCCTGATGATGCCTTGATTTGGACATCTGATGATGGCCTCAGAATTGTAAGCTTGTAACCTAATAAATCCCTATGATAAAAGCCAACCCATTTCTGGTATATTGTATTACCAGCCTTTAGCAAACTAAAACAACGGATATGGATTCCTTTCTTTTTGGGGTGATGAAATATTCTGGTATTAGAGAATGGTGATGGGTGATGGTTGCACAACATTGTGAATGTAATAAAGCCCCAGAATTACGTACCTTAAAATGGTTAATGATGACTTTTGTTATGTGGATTTTACCTCAGTTTTTAAAAATGAGTGAAGTAGTGATGAATAAGACAACATGAATGTATCTAAAAATATAATATTGTATAATATAAAGGAAGCCTGATATAAAAAAGTATATATCATATAATCCCATTTATATAAAGTTCTATAATAGGTAAAACAAACCTATGGTAATAGAAAATAAGAACAATAATTGGTTGGGGAGAACAACTGGAACTTTCTGGAGTGATGAAAATATACTGTATCTTGACAGAGGTATGGATTACACAGTTTTCTCCATTTGTCAAAGCTGAACAAACTGTGCTTAAGAATTATGCATTTCACTGAACAATCAGTTCAGCTATAACACTTGTTTTGAAATATCCAGAAACAATCTGAATAGAATTTTGTGCTCACTTATGCATGATTGGGTCCATGAGATACATTATCTAAATACCTAAATACCTAAAACTGTGCCCAGTTTAACTGAGCCAAATAATGTACACAATGCACACAAACACACACACATACACAGGTTGTCTACCTACCATGCTACCTCAGTCTCACCATCCGTGTTACAAGCCACACCTATCTACATGTAGTGTTATAGCTTTCCATCCAATTTCAGTGGACTCACCTTCCACTACCTCATAATAAGATATGCTAACATTCTCTTGGCACCCATGTCCACAAGCAAACATCAGGTCTTTTACAATTAGTTAAAATGTCATCTACATTGTAGTATTTATTTATTACATATGCTTTTAACATGTGTAAAATTGTGCTACCATTTTAATAGGTTCTTATCTTTTTTAGGTGTCACTGACACATAACACTAAGTATTATGCCCCTAGATAATTCTTCAGGCATCATTTAGAGCTCTAAATTCATAGAATAAAATATAAAAAGGCTTAAAATCAATCATCTAAATATTTGTTTCAAAAAGTTAGGGATGGGAAGCAGATGTGACTCAGGCGACTGAGTTCCCCCCTATCACATAGGAGGTCCGGGTTGAGTTCCCAGTGCCTCCTGGACAAGACACGCAAGACGGCGAGCTGATGCTATGAGCTGGTGCAGAGAGCTGATGTGACAAGATGACACAATGAGATGATGCAACCAAGAGACAGCGAGGTAATACAATGAAAGATGCAACAAAAAGCAGGGCTCAGAGGTGTATTTCATTGATTGTTAATGCATGTCATCACTCCTCTCAGGATTAATATGTCATGGTTCCATATCCATTACAGTATCATCAATTAGTTTACACAAGGTACTTGAACAGAAAACTAGTGGAGCTAGAAAGAGGAGATCTTGTATAAGGAACCAAAGAAATTACTTTCTTCTTCAATATTCCTCCAGGAAGTATATGTTACCACCCAAAAAGGCAAAATGTGAAAAATTATACTGACTGACTTCAGAAAAATTTTGATTTTGTGGAATTGTGGTGTTTTTTTTGTGAAATAATTGGGACCATGAACATATATTAAATGATAAACATTGTTTACTCTAAAATAATTTCCTTTTTTTTCGTGGTTCATTCCACATAGCTATCATTCAAGACACATTCAGTAGGGACCATATTCAATTAAATGCTCAACACAGCACGTTCTTGTTATTCAAGAAAGCTTAAATTATTGCTTGCCATTAGAAAAATAGAAACAGAAATCAGGTTCATTTTAGAAAAAGGTAAAAGTAAGAGATGCTAGGCTCTATAATCTCACTACTAAAATATGAGTCTAAACAAATAAAAAGTTTTATATTTTTGATTCCTTCAGGTTCTACAACCTCTCCAAATCTACTTGTTAATTATTATGTTTCCTTTAATAAATATACTTATTGTTCCTAAAAATAGTAATTTTACTTCATTTTGGTTTTGGGGGAAAAAGATAATGTAAAATAAACATGAACTGCCTATATTACATTCTTTCTTGCCACTGTTGCTCTAAGTATTTAACTTTCTCCTACAGCAATGTTTGTTTTTATAATGTCACAACTCATAATATCTTCAATATTGTTTTAGCCAATATGGAAATATTGATTCCTACATAGTAAAACCAATACACGTTTTCTTTATGGTTTCGAATAGAGGAAATTTTTAGAGTGATTTCTAAAATAACAATCAACACCTCTATTTAGAGAATACCAACATAACACTTTTATTTGTTTTTTTCATCAGAATATGATTCCTTTATTTAAATTACACCAATGTGCAATTTTTACATCACCAATTTTGTAGAGAATATAATAAATATCTGGTTATAAGTGCTTCTTTAAAATCAAATTTAAAAATCTATCAAAAGCCTTCAAAATGAAAGACATTCAATCATGTATGGAAAAAACTGACCTACTCCTTATCCTATTTCCTATTATAGACTACAAAAAGCTACTGTGAAAAAATGTAATTTATAGCAGGCTAAAAATAAAATTGTGCTACTGACCACATCCATCAGAGCACAGACAACTTGAAATATGTACTGTTTTTTGCATCTTGCCACCTATGCTTGAATAACTGTGCCACTAGCTAAAAATCTTTTTAAATTCTCTTTAATAGCATAACTACATAGACTGACCCATTTCTTTCAAGAGAACTTAGAATCCAAATGATTAAGAAGAGAAAAAATAAAGATAAGCCATTATTATCAGTACCCACACTTCTTGACATAAAAAATGCAGTGCTCAATGTTTCTTTCTCTCCTTTTGCCTTACCATGTCCTTATCCTGGCTTGCAGCAATCTGATGATATTATATGAGCTTACTTTGTCACTAATCAAGGACTAGAAGGTAAATCAGGGCCTTCTGTCCTTCTCAGTATAAAAATCCAGATATAGTCTTGGGATAGTTTTTGTTCTAAAGAGCTTTGCAGATGTGCTTGAGGTTCAAAATTTCCCTCCAGGAATGTCTGTGGAATTCTCATATTGCTTCGCCTAAGATTTAAACTGTGACGTTCAACAGCTTTATTGATTTTGTTGGCCCATTATTTGTATATCTTTGGTACTCTTCCCATGGGGAAAAATAAAAGAATAATGGGAGCTGAAAGAACAATTGTGTTCCTTCAGAATCCAACGAGAGTACTGCAATTTCCAGGAAAGTCTGCCTGACCCTCTCTCATAATCACCCCTACTCTTCTGAACTCCTCTGAACCCCTATAGCAATATTCTGTATCACTCATATTACAAAATCAGATTAACAACATTTTTTAATATTATGAGTATATTAAGTGTCCCAAAGTTTTCTATTCTCCAGAGTGCCTAGCATGTTTGTTCATATCAGATGCTTAATGGCACCTGCTCAAAGGAAAAAAAAAAAGGCAGAGTCCACATATTATATGCCAAGACTTACTGCAGTTCAATTTAAACCAATATCCCCAAGACATCATCGTCTTGGATTATCCTTCAGGGAAAAGAATCTAGGGCTTTAACATGTGTGAAGTTGAATATCCAAAAATGGGGCTCTTAAAAAAAACACGTGTTTATTACATGGGAGAAATGGGCTGTTAAACTAAGACAAGAATATAAGGGAGCACGGCACTATTTGCAAATAAATACTTTCTCAGTAGTTAAGATGTAGTGCTGTGATGAAGAGGATACAGAAAAATCCAATACAGTGGACTTTGTAAATCAATGGATCAATAACATGCAATGCTACATTCCTACGTGATTCCTCTGTGTTTGTCTTGTCCTGCTAACCAAGCTGCTTTTTTCTTTCTTTCTTTTTTTTTTTGGTGAAGGGAATCTTCCATGACATGCAAGAACTGTTATGATTATTGAATTTAATTTTTTAATGTAGCATCTCTCAGCAGATTACTTGCATTTAGAAAAAGAGAATTTAGTCCAAGTATTAAATGACTAATGATGGATTTTATCAGTTAGAACCTAGAAGAGAGAGAGAGGAAAACTCATTTTGAGCATGACTGTGAGCACTAAAATCAAACTGCAGGTAACACCTGCTCTGCCTTCAGGTGGTAGAGGCCCACCTGCTTTAATTTTCTTTGCCCTTGTGCAAATCTCCATATTTCCTTGAATCAGTCACCTCCAACTTATCCCCCTGTTTTTATTCTTGCCCCTCTAAAACCCATCTTTTAAAAACAAATATCAGAATGTTACTGCCTTGATTAAGCTAAGCACTACTGCCACAACCACAACAATAATGCATGGTTTCCCACGGCACTTAAAAGGAAATCTAAACTTATGGCTTATGAGTCAGTCCATGTTCTGGCTCCTGTGCTTTTCTGACCTCATCTAAGTCTTATTAACCTCTTCGTTCAATCCCATTTGGCCTTCATCCTGTCCTTGCTCGTACTCAGCTCCTTCTACCTTTGAGCCTTTACACTTGTTTGAGGTGCCTGAAAAACTCAGCTCAAATGTCACTTCCTCAGAGAAATCTTTGTTTTTCAATGTAAAGCCATCACACACCCTAGTCTAGTCACTCTTTCATATCATCATGTTTTACTGTTTCCAAACTAGATAGCATTATTTGAAATGAATTTATTGTTACATTTGGCTTATCCCCTTTAGAATAGAATGTCCTTGATCTGCTTTCTTCCCAAAACCTAGAACAACACCTGGCACAGAGTGAGTGTATACTGGCTAAATAGTGACTAAGAGAAGTTTCTCAGTGCTCAGTCACAGAAGTCCAAAGAGACAAACAAGGTCCTGACTTTAAAACAAGGACAGGAGGGGAAACTTTAATTTCTCCTAGGGAGCTCAAGAGGGTGGTTACGTCCTTCCATGATTAGAAGCTACTATTTTTTTTTTGTCCCCTACATGTTGAAATAGAAAATGTCAATGAAAAATTAAAAGCAATAGGACAATAATGCAAATAAATAAACTAGAATACATTGAATGTATAAATGCTACAATAGTGTCAGTTCTTACTCTTATGTGAAAGGAAGAATTACTGGGTATAAACAGTGTTTCCTTTAACTTAAAAAAAGCTATTTTAATTAAACTCTAACTAGCTATAATATGCATTATTGTTTCATAAAATTTCACTTCTACCTTGAGTAACCCAGCTTCAAGAATGCACACTTGATGGAGGCTTAACGAGTACGTCGGTAATCTTTAGTACTAAAGTGTCATTTACTCTATATTTCCCCGACTTTAATGAATTTGTTTCTCTTATTTCCTGATAAGACAACTGAGTCTCCTGTTGCATTTCTCCTGATCTGTCCTAGAGGCGCTCCTACTATTATACCCTCACAGCCAGGCCCAGCCCCTCTCTATTTGCCTGCAACTTAACCCAGATCATCTCACTGACCACCTAAAAACCTCATCTGACCTAGTTGTTGAGACTCTTTTCCTTTAAATGAATCCACAGTTTAATCTTCAGGTTAGGTGAGTAATCAACGGTTCAGGTAAAACCTATTTCATTATGTGGAGAAGGATAGCTTGATCTTATGTTTGAGGAGTTTTCAGCTTCTTGATTTAAGTTAGCAAGAAAAGTCCTTTTCTTGCAGTGCCACATTGTCATCTTTTGCTTAATTTGGAAATAGTAATTTTACTTCTCCAAACAAATCTTGCATATTCATAAACATGGGCATGTTAAACAGCATCTTTTATCTCTCTTTAATTCTGAAATGGAGTCAATTATGTTTTCAAGAAAACAGAATTTTTCCAGAGAGTATATTTATACAACTTTAAGCACTCTGACAAATCTACAGTGTAAGTGAATCTATTTCTGTTGAATATTTTATCCTTGCTGTAAAAATAGTTTTTGTTTCTAGAAGTTCGGATAGATTTTAAATTTAATTGATGCAAAACCATCGTTCCAGTTTACCATAAAAATGATAACTCTACTGACCTTTCCATGTTCCGTCACAAGTAGGAGTGATGGATTGACAGGCGATCATACACTGAATATCGCAAACAACAATACAAGGTTCTTTTACAGGTCTTTAAATACAGGGAATTGAGTTGTTTAAGAAACAAAAAGCCCTGGAAAATAAAGGCTTTTGAGCTTTTCATCTGAAACGAATTATTTTTTTAAAGGGAAAAACTCAAGTCGTTGATATGATTTTGCATGGTAATGTACTTGAATCAATTCAAATGGTTTATGTTCTCAATACAAATAACTGTGAATAGCTTCACATCGCTGCTCATTCCAAATATTACTTTACCCTAACGCCAATTGAAATGCTAGGGGCAATGTCTATATTTTCCCTAGTGCTTTCTCTCAAAGGAGCACTTTATAAAATAATGGACTATATCCTTTTAAGAAGATAAATAATACCAACATTTATAATTATTGTTATTGTTAACAATTATTACTATTGTTATTATTTTTAACAACCATAATAATGGTTGCTTCCTTTCACCTTTCAGAAAACACTATTAAAGTGGACTAGATACAGAAAGAACAGAAAATAGTATACATTAGAAAATCTTTAAGCATTGCTCATTAGAATGCCATTGTGGGAGGGTGAGGAAGGGGACAGGAAGAAAAGGATAGCGAAGAAGTGTGAAATGAGAAGGAGAAAACTACCGGGCTAAGGAAAAATTTGGATACAGGTAGAGAAACAAATCACATAAGTGTCCAGGAAAAGGTGAGAGACCATTTTCAGCTTATGGGTAAAAGGCACAAGAAGGATATAATACTAACAACATTTCCTTCTTCAACCATTGTCTATTCTAGGGTAAAGCCTAAAAGATTGGAGTTTCTCATGTCTAGAAAAAAAAGTTCTTGACTAGCCCAAAGATTTGTGTACTAACACAACTCCATGCAACTCTTAAGTTTCTAAAAATGATATCAGCAATAGATTCCAAAATATTTCAATTATCAACCTAATGAGATACTACTCTTTCCATGTAAGTTTCATATATTTTACGGTTATACCACGAACAGAGAAGTTTTGTAGTACAAGCAGAAATTTATAAGAGAATGAGACAGAGTTTATAAAGTAATCCACTTACCATAATATCACACTTCCAGAAGTTTCTTATACCATCCCAGTTACTTAAGTTTGCAATAATAACAATGTTAATATCAATATATTTAATCTTTACATTTATTTTTTTTTTCAGCAAATGTTTATTACACACCTGACTATTTGCTGTATACCAGACACTGAGGACAAAAAGATGACTACAATGTAGTCTCTATGCTCACAGAATTTAAAATTTATTGGGGAACACTGACAAGCAAAGCAAGACGAACCACACAGTGTGTTAAGTGACAAGTGAACGCAGGGTGCCATGGAAGTCCACTCATGCTAGGGAAGCAGGGAAGAATACTTGGAGACTATGAAGAATGAGTAGAATTTATCCAGGTTGCAAAAGAGGGATAGGGGCTCTAGACAGCAGGAACAAAAAAGTCACTCCCTTCTTTTTATGTACCATTTATATAGTATATCTTTTTCCATTCATTTTCTCTCAACCTATCTGGATCTTTATATTTAAATTGTAACATTTGTAAGGAGGATATAGCAGTGTGGTAATTTCTTAAATCTATTCTCATAATCTCTGTCTTTAAATTAGACAGTTTAGTCCATTAACATGTATTTTCAGTACTGATATGATTGCATTTAGGTCTTTTATTTCATTATTTATTTTCCTTGTCTTATCTGGGATTTTTTAAACACTGTTTCCCATTCTTTCCTTCTTTTCAATTATTTTAATATTATAAGAAATCCTTTTAAATTAATTTACTGGCTTTTTAGCCATATTTATTTGTTTTTTGTTTTTTTTATGGTTGCTCTAGGAACTGCAATTTACATCCTTAAATTTTGATAGACTACTTAGAGTTAACATTGTACCATAGATTACTTAGAGTTAATATTGTGCCAGTTTAAGTAAAATGTAATCTCAATTTTGCCTGAAGAACTTATTTAACATTCTTGTAATGTGGTGTGGTGTCAAAGAATTCCTTTGTTTGTCCTTTGTCTGAAAATGCACTGCGTCTTCACTCTTGAAACTGTTTTACCTGGATATTACTGTTCATATGGTATATCTTTTTCCATCCAGATTCTTTCAACTTATCTGGATCTTTATATTTAAGTTGGATCTGATCTTTATATTTAATTTGCAACTTTTATAAAAAGAATTATAAGTTGATAAATTTTTAAATTCTTTCTTTCAGCATTTTAAAGATGTTATTCCATTCTCATTTAGTCTTCATGGTGTCTGATAAATCCAGTCATTTGAATTATTGTGCTTCTCTATGTAATGTGCCATTTTTTCTAAGTTCAAGATTTTATTTTTATCCTTAGTTTACAATAGTTTTACTATGATATCCCTGGTGAAGTTCTTTTATAATTTGTCCTATTTGGGGTGTTCTTAGCTTCTTAAATATGCAAATTTATGTCATTTGCCAAATTTAGGAAGTCTTTGCAATGATTTCTTTAATTATTTTTATGCTCTGGCTCTTCTCAATCTGTACTCTGATTAGCTACATTTTTGATTTGTTGAAATCGTTCCACAAATCTTTGAGAATCTTCTCTATTTTTTTCCAATGTGCTTTCTTTCTCATTTTTAGACGGGATGCCATTGATTTTTAATCAAATCCACTTACTCTTGCTGTTATATTTGTTGTGTTACTAACCCCATGCAATGAGTTTTTAAAATTTCAGGTATTATTTTCCTTTTTGGGGGTGATGGGTGTCTAGAATTCCCCTTTTGTTCATTTTATATCTCCTGAAATTTTCTATAATTTATTTCATTACCTAATTGAGCACACTTATAATAGTCACCTTAAAGTTCTTGTCTGCTAAATAAAAAATCTGGGTCATATTAGGGTTGACCTCAGCTGATGTTTTCCCCTAAGAATGGGTCACATTTTCCTAGTTCTTCATATTTCAAGTAAAAAATGTATTTTCTCTTGGACATTGCAAAAATTATGTTGTGTCTGTAGATTTTGTTGTATTGTTCTGAAGACTTGTTTTTGCTTTAGCAAAGAATGCAAGCAAGTAGCTTGATTAGACTCATACTCTAATTCTGATTTACTTGAAGTGGATGGCAACTCAAATCTCAATGAAGTTATTTCATTTTTAGCTGTTTTGAGGCTTCACTTGAATGTGTGATACAGGGCCAGCCAGCCACATGGACAGGATTTTCACATATACATAGTGCTTCCATTTTATGACTCACTGCTTTCTGGGATGGCACCTTCACTTTACTTCAGCTATGGCTGCCATAGGCTCTGTCCTCTGATTCCTCTGGTCATAAAGATGGCAGGTTTTCTATTGAAGTTTCAGCTGCCTACACCAAGACATGAGCAAAAACCCAGGCCCAAACTACAAAACAAATGTCTTGGTTTACCAGGGCTGCTAAGATAAATATCACAAAACTCATAGGTTTAAACAACAGGGATTCACTGTCTTGTGGTTTTGGAAGTTAGAAATCCAAAATTAAGGTCTCAACAGCCCATGCTTTGTCCCAGTGTCTGTAGCACTCTGGTAGAATCTTGCTGGCAATCCTAGGAGTTCCATGGTTTGCATCTCTGCCTCTGTCACAGGGCAATCTACCTCATTCTCTTATTCTTCTAGTTTCTAGCTTCTATTTCCATGTCCAATTTCCTTTGCTTATATGGACTTCAGCCACATTGGATAAAGACCCACTCTCATTCCATCTGATCACATCTTAACTAATAATAGCATCGTCAAAGGTCCTGTTTACCCATGGGTTAACACTCACAGGACTAGGGTTAGGACTTGAACAATGTCTTTTGTGGGAGACATGATTCAATCTCAAAAAACAGAAAACTTACAAATTTCCATTTCATGCTCCAGAGTCTCCAGTTTTTTTAAGAATTACTCCAAAGATTATAATTATCTATAGGAGGCTCTGTTATAAGCTTACTTCCCATCCCTGAAATGGAAGTCTACTGTAGGTTTTTAAGTAGGAATGCAACATGATAAAATTTGCATTTGATCAGTGTCCGTTGTGGTCCACAAATCAACAACTTCAGCGTCACCTGGAGCTTTTTAGAAGTGCTGAATCTCAGCTCCTCCCAAGAGCTACTAAATCAGAATCTACATTTTAACAACATCCTCAACAAATGCATCTGCTCATTACAGTTTCAGAGGAGCTAGTGTAGAGGATGGTTTCAAGTGGATTTAAAAGACAGATAAACCAATTAAAAGATTAGTTTAGGGGGCGGATGTTGCTCAACTGGTTGGGCGTCCGTCTGCCATATGGAGGGACCTGGGTTCGATCCCCGGGACCTCCTGGTAAAATAAAAAATACATATATAGAAGGTGCATGGGCTGCCAGGCTCTGTGTGTCGCTGAGCTGTCGGGCCCCGGGAGCCATGCAGCAGGATGATGGCGTAACAGAGGAGAGACAAGACGAGATGCTCTGAAAGCTCCAGAAGCCAGGAGATGAGGTGGCGCAGGCAGCAGAATACCTCTCTCCTACATCGGAGGTCTCCAGGATCGAATCCTGGTGAAGACTGGAGAAGGAGGATGAGAAGAGATGGCAGGAGGCACACACAGAGAATTGCCCAGCAAATGGACACAAAAACAGCAAATGGGGAAGGGGGAGGTTAAAATGGATAAAGTAAATAAATAAAATCTTTAAAAAAAAAAAAAAAAGATTAGTTTAATGATCCAAGTGGAAGTGATAAAGATCTGAGTCAAGGCTTCCCTTCTTTGAGAAAACTGCATGATGTAATTTCTATTTAAGATGCTAATTTTACAAAACCTGGCAAATAATTGGAAAAGGATGTGAGAAGAATCTAGAAGGACTTTGGGTTTCAGATTCAGGCAATGATAAATGTCATGGAGATAGGGATTGCCAGAGAGGGTTTATATATTGAGTTAAATCTATTCAGGCTGACTTTTAGATGGAATATCCAGGTGGAGATGTCAAATAAGCAAATGGATTGGTTGAAACTGTTGATTGGCTACCCCAAGTTTATTCATAACTACATTTTCCCTTGCCTTTCTTCATTATAGAGGTGGAAGGCTTAATAATCAATTTTACAGTCCACCTTGAAGTTATGGTTAGCCATGTGACAATTTTTCAGAGAAATATATGGATATCTTCTCAGTGGGACTTCTAGTGAAGATTTTGTTTCCTAATAAAAAGAAACAGACTCAACTATACATTTTTCCCCTTCTCCCTTTCCAGAACATGTATATGATGCCAGAATATGCAACAACCATTGCATGACTAGAAAGCAACAAGTATTGGGACAAAAGCCAACATGCCAGCAATGATAAAACAGAAAGATAGAACATGAAACATTAATGACATCATGATCTCCTGCAAAACTATGGTCTGCCTACTTCTGGACTTATTATTTAATATGTGAGAAAAAGTATGCCCTATTTTTTCAGCTACTGTGTGTCAGGTTTTCTATTATTTTTACAGCTGACAGTTTCCTAGTTAATATATTGTTTATATGAAGAACAATTCACAAAAGAGGTCTACGCAGGAGATAAGTCAGCTGGGTAGATGAAATAGTTGAAGTCTTGGATTTAAATGAGATCAAAAGGGAGAGTATTATCAAATAAAAGGAAAGGACAACTGAGAATCAAGCTTTGGAAAATATTGGCATTTAAGAGGAACTGGTAGATGAAAGCAGCAGTTGAAAATATGCAACCATAAAGAGAAGGAAGAGAAAATTATGGCCTAGAAACTCAAAGAAGAAAAAAATTTAGGAATCAGGGACTTAGTTGGCATCAGGTTCAAATGCTACAAAGAAGTAGACTAAGCACAGGAAAGTGTCCATTATGTTTGATGTTATCTAGGTTATTGGCTAGAGCACTTTGTTAGAATAAGAACCAGGTTTTAAAAAACCTGCTTTGTGGATTATCTGTTTCACAGACATGGACCAGACTGAACCCATAATCCCAGTAATTGTACCTTTCACAATGGGCTGTTGATCTCAGAGTGGATCATGAAAAGGAATGTGGTGAATCATTGCTCCATCTGGAAATACAATTCAAAGTTAAGTCTTCATTGATAGGAGGACAATAGAGTTTTTCATAATATGAAAGGCAGCAAAATTCATATCCCTATATACTCTAACAACAAAAATAACAGCTTAAGTTTAGACTGATCTACCAATTGGAAAACAGGGTGGGTTTTCCTGACCCATTCCCTTTTAAAAGAACAACTAGATTCTAAGGTTTCACATCTGTCTGGTTCCTTGAAGCTATGACACAGGTTTCAATCATGCTTTGAAGATGACAGGCACTCAAGCGAGTGATGTAAGTGCAGGAAAGGAAAAAATGCACAGGATAAAATGGATCAAGTGAGATATAGTGAATATTTCATTAAGTGTTCATTTCTTCTTCATGTCAGTAATTGAAAATATGGAAATATTAGCGTGGAAATCACTTAAAGGCAGAAATTCTGTAGGAAAAAAATTATGAAAAAGAACTAAAGATATAAAGAGTGATTAGAAGGGAAGCAGAATAACAGTGCGTGACTTTGCATTGTACGGGTCTTCATAGCAGCTGGTAATATCTTTTCTTTTTATTGCTTTGGAATTTTTAAGAAACTCTTGAGAAGCCATAGGAGAATGTAAAATCTTTCCTTCCTTCCTTCCTTCCTTCCTTCCTTCCTTCCTTCCTTCCTTCCTTCCTTCCTTCCTTCCTTCCTTCCTTCCTTCCTTCCTTCCTTCCTTCCTTCCTTTTCTTCCTAGAATTCTTTTAACCTTAAAGGTGTATGGAAAAAAAATGGGGAGCAGATGTAGCTCAGTGGTTGAGTGCCTGCCTCCCACGTACGAAGTTCTGGGGTCAATCCCTGGTTCCTCCAGGAAAAAAAAAGAGTATGGAAAACCCATAAAGTAATTAGTAAAAATGAAAATATTGTTACGAACAATTCAAATCCTTTCTGTTTCATTAGGTTTTTACTGTTAAATATTGTCACTGATTAATGCCAGGCTGAGAATTATGTCCCTCAAATAGCACATATTTTAAGAAATGAATCAAAGAAAAAAATGAGAATCCACAGAATAAGCTTATGAATAACATGGACCTAATAACATGAAATTAGTAAAAGTGTCAAAGTAAAAGTGCATGTCTGTATTTTGACATTCAACTGGGCACTGTGTGCCCACAAAACTATATATGTGAGGATGTACCCATTATTTACATTTTCCAAAAACACTCCATACTGTTGTAAACATATTTCTAAGAAGCAGTGTCTGCTACATAATTTGTGAGTCCCAAAGGAAAACAAAAATATTGCCCTTTGTTCAAAAAACAGAAAAACATGGTCCCATTTAAGGTACTAAAATATAAAACTTTTTCCTTTCTTATGTGATCTCTCACTTGACTTGTCATGGTGCTTTCATTTGCAATTTAATGTCATTCTAAATAAAGAAAAATTAAAATTTTTAATTATTAGAGTGAATTTTACCATTCATCTTTATATTACACAATGCCCATTTCACATGCAAATATGAGAACATTTAATGTATATGCAGCATTATGGAAATTATGCAATCCGTATTCCATAGCTTGTACACACATATGTATTTCAGTCTTCCAAGAACAGCAGAAAGGTTTCACAAAACTACCTCAACTATTTTTATTTCACTTCTTGATATATACCCATTCTACCATCATCCCCACCTTCAGAATCCTGTTGAGTGAAAAAGGACTGGAGAGTGGGGCATATGGGAATCCCTTATATTTTTTTATGCAGCATTTTATGTATCTTTTAAAAATAAATAAATAAATATATTTTTAAAAAGGATGAAAAGAAAAGGAACTATGGGTTGTCCTATCTTTCACTTTCTATGTCATCATTTTTAACATAAGTGGTTGGCTAGTGCAAGACAGTAACACAATAAGAAAGGATATGATACAGATCCTTGGCTGTTTGTGTTGTTAGAATGCCATCATTGCCTTCTTCCTGCAAGTCCTGGTTCAAATGGAAAATGTGGACTCTAGGGGCTGTTCCTTTACCTTATATTTATAGACATAACCTTTGATATCCTACAGGCTTTGAGTTGCTATAGGTGAATGAGGTGGCAAATAACTGCAGAGGTGTTCCATTTTCCTATTGGACTTTACTCACAAAATAAAAATTAAAAGGTAAAATTATTAAGAATTTTAAGGCAGTAACAGTGGAGCATTTAACTAAGTGACAGGCTCTACTGAGCACAAGGCTCCAGGAAAGCCAACCCTGAAGAAAAGGGAAAGTGAAAACAACACAAAGTCCTCACATTTATAGAGCACTTTCTGGTTTACAAAGCACATTCTCATCCTTTACCTCACTGGACTGTCACATTAGTTCTGGGGGCAGGTGTTATTCCCTTAAGGACTGCATAGGCCACCTTGACTAGCCCAAGTTCCACTAGGGATATAATTTTAACCAGAAGTCAGGAATTCTGATTCCTACTTCACTGTTTATTTCACATCACATTTCTGCTCGGTGAAGAACTGTCTGATCACAAAGGAAGAGATTCCATGGTCTGTCCTAGATGAGTTTTCTGTGTAATGGAAGACACAACACAAAGTCAGTGAATTATGGTGCATCTAGTATGTTAGTGCAAGCAGGGCTGAAGCAAAGGGATGGTCAGAGACAGGAGGAGCGACTTGGGGAAGCCTCCTTGCAAAGTGACTATTTACTAGAGACAAAACCAAAGTGGGGGAAAAAATGTCCTCTCTGGAATATGTAGAGAAATCAGAGCTGGGAAGGTCATGACTGCATGCTTGAGAGAAGAATGTGAGTTGAAGATGCCATATTTGCCATAAAATTTTTAAAATTTAATCTTACAATCAGTCTGCTTAGAGCTATTTCTTCCTGTATACTTTCATAGGTATTTTTAGGTTTCTCTTGCTATGTGCTTCCTTGTTCAACATCCCATAGATGCAATTATTACACACTGAAGAAAATATGATGCTTTTAAACTCATGGTTTTGCTTGCTTAATTTTTAATAAAACAGAATTTTATCTAAACAAATATTCTCACCAAAAATCATTGGAAATACTAAAGTAGATGAAACAAATTTTCAAGAAAGATTTAAATAACCTTAAAATACATATCTACTTCCCTCACTAATACTACCTACTAAAATTATGTTACCAGTTACTACTTTATCTGAATTTACTTCCTTTCACCCACCTAGAGTAAAAACCTTTTTTTTGCTTCATCAAGTATCCTTTTGATTTTTCAGTGTTTCTTTTTTGTGTGTTTATATTTTTATTTTTTAATTTTTTATTTGTTAAAAATATTTTTAGATTACATAAATGTTCCATAAAAAATATAGGGGATTCCCATATGCCCTGCTCCCCACACTGCCCATATTTACCCCCATTAACAACATCCTTCATTAGTGTGGTACATTCATTGCAATTGATGAACACATTTTGGAGCATTGCCACTAAGCATGGATTATAATTTACATTGTAGTTTACACTCTCTCCCACACAATTCTGTAGGTTATGGCAGGATATATAATGGCCTGTATCTGTCATTGCAATGTCATACAGGAAAATTCCCAAGTCCCAAAAATGCCCCTGTATTACACCTGTTTTCCTTCTCCCTGACCTCAGAACCTCCAGTGACCACTGCCTCCACATCAATGATATGTTCTTCCATTGCTAGGATCACAGTAAGTCTACTCTAAGTAAGTCCACTCTAGTCCATAGTTCATTCCTCAATCCTGCAGATTCTAGGATGGTGATGCCCACTCTACCTCTAATTGAGAGGGGACTTCAGTCCCATCTGGCCAATGGATGGGATTCTCTTGCTTACAGTTGTAGGCTCTCTCAGTTCCTTGGTATGGTGGTTGTCCATCATCACCTCCTTCTTAGTTGTCCCGGGTGAGTCCAATGAACTGGAGAGTAGGTGTTGCAACTCAGTTGAGGCTCAGGGCTCAGCTGGCACATGGACAGTCCAAAGATTCAAGTCTCTTGGACATACACCTACCAAATCCAGCACCAACTATAGGTTCAAATACAAGGTACCAAAGACATGTGTAGGGAAACCACAACTGAGTCCAATTCTGTCACACTAGGGAGCACAAATCCCAAAGTAGGGCCCATTGGCAAAGCACCAAACTCATGAGCTATCTGCTCTGACCATAGTGCCTGGGTATCTCCAGAGCCTTCAAGAGCCCTGCTATTTGGGGTAGTGTCTAATTTGACAGTCAATGAGATCCTGCTGAGAGGTGCATAAAGCATACTCTCTGAAATGAACTTCTGACTCACTTTGAAATCTCTTAGCCATATAAACTCATTTGTCTTTACCTTCTCCTCCTTTTGGTCAAGGTCTTTTTCCAGTTGCAGTGCTAATTGGTGCTTGGTAGTAATCCCTCAGTGCCAAGGAGGCTCATCCCTGGGTGTCATGTCCCATGCTGCAGGGAAGGTAATATATTTATATGCTGTGTTTGGCTTAGAGAGAGGTCACATTTGAGCTACAAGGAGGCTCTCAGGAGGTAATGCTTAGGCATCCTATAATACTATACTAAGTTTCAGTTTCAAGAGTAAAGGTTCATAAGCACAGTCATCAATATCAATGGACCATCTTCCTTCACTAGCCATTGCCTCTGTACTTGGGGGATTCTTGCTGTTCCATCAGAGAATGTGGCAGAACTCCCCAGGCTGGGAATTCAATATTCTTTTGGCTATTGTGTGACTCTCCACCTACCATGATAATGCTCCAGGAACACATTTGAATACATTTATATGCCTTATATGTATGCCCAGGTGAACCTCCTCCCATGTATACCCCTTCACTGACACCCCACACAAATGGTCCTCCCCTGCCACAGTTGTAATTCTTCTGTGATTCAAAACTTACCAAAATTGAAGCCAATAAAATAGCCAAATACAATTAATAAGAAAATGAAAAAATAATCATAGTTTTAAAAATAAGATATAAAATACAAAAAAAATTTTTTTAATAAAAAAAATTTGGTATAATAAAAAATAATGAAAAAATATTTTTAAATTTTTTTTGACATTTTGCCTTTCATCACTATAAGTTCTGTTGTCCTGTATGTACAGTGACATTTTCTTCCATTTATCCCCCCAATGTCTTACTTTTTTCATTTTGTCTTTAAAGAAGTTTTAGGTCAAAGAAAAGTCATGTTCAGAATATAGGGGACTCCCATATATCCAACATCCTCCCCCTTTTCCCTCTTCCCCTATTAATAACATTTTATATGTGGATGGTACATTTGTTACAACTGCTATCGAAACATATCTACCAACCATGGTCACTGGTTTATACTATGATTTACATTTTGGACCATATACTTTTATAAATTTTGATGAACCTTAATATGGCCTGTATCCATTATTGCAAGATCATGTAGAATACTTCCGTCGCCCTCAAAATGCCATCTGTTCCATCTGTTCTATTACTCCCTTCCCTTCCCTTGGGACCCAGGGCAACCACCAAGCTTCACTCTTTGCAGGATCAGATTCATAGTTACTTGCAACAACACTGAGGGCTTGACACTCTGGTCTTTCCTCCCTTATCGGGCACTGCTCATGCTCTCAAGAGACTCCCACCCCTCTATTTGAGAACATAGCGGGCCTCCCCAGGATGGGAGTCCAGCACCTTCCCACTCATTGTTCAGTGTTTCTTAAACTTGGCTTTTCTAGAGAAGCTTTAGGTAAGTTTACATCTAAGGTCATTTTAAGAGCTTATTTGAGGACACTTTAAAGCAGGCAAGACTGTCTATTAACTAATGAAAGAAAGGGTCTCATTCAATCTTCCCAGATTTCTTATTATCTGCAAGTAACTACCAGCATCTCACTCACCTTGAAAGAAAGAACAGAGCACAAACATATATTAACACAAAACCCATGTCATTATGTTTCACTGAGGTGAAAAGAAAATCATAGTCACTTCACTACCTGTTCCAAGTTTCTCTTTTCTTCCTTGTTCATATTTGCCTAAGCAACACTGCTTTCATTTGCTATCTCTACTCTTGGATATTAGAAACACAATAACATGTTTTTCCAAAACATAATATTTTAAAACCTCTTATAATAGAAAATAATTCAGTGAAGTGATATCTTCACCTAGTGGATTTTTTTCTTGGTCCTCATAGTGAGAAATCGCCGAGGTGAATGAAGAGTCAGACAAATCAGTGGAGAGCTGGAGTTGAGGAAAGGATGTTAGATGTAGACTCCTTTGATATATAAGCTGTACTACTTCACCTTATTCCTAGTACCTAACACAGCACCTGGCAAATAGCAGAAAAAACACATGTCAGTTTTGCTGTTAGTCAAAAAGCTTAGGTTCTTCAGTATTTGACTCTGAAAATGAAATGTTAAAAGTCATTGGGTAAATTAATCCAGAATTTAAGATAAATAGAAAAGGAAGAATTCATTTTCTGTCATTAGCTCTTAGTGTGAATTTAAGCATTACACAGTATTGGGAGCAGCTCTATTTTTAAGAAGGCAAACAACCAGATTATAGAAGAGGTAAAATATGCAGATTCTTCACCTGAGCCACTCAAGTATATAGCCAGATGATACATTTCACAGCAACACATAAAAGAAGATAAGTGGATCGCCTTAAGCAAACAGCCTCCTCTGCCCTGCAATGCCCCATTATTTTGGATACTCACTGATGCAGCTCTCTCAATCTGTTTATAAGCACACACCTAACTATAAATAACATGATCTCCCTCAGGCATCCTGTGAACAATAAAAAAGAAGTTTCCAAGAATAATAATACTAAAAGTCAATGAACTATACTGATACAGTAAAAAAACAAAGTTGTTGACTGGCAATTTGGCAGTATAGGGTAGAGATTTATTGAAAATTCTTGTTAACTAGGAAAAACTTTTATGTTACTCCAGGAATTCTCCTTTATTTTCCCCTAAACACATTTCACAGAGCTTTAGATAATGAAGGCAGTTTTATAAAAATCCTATGAAAAATTATCCTCCATCTCCAAAAGGGAGGAAAAAATTAAAAGAAACAAAATTTTTAAAATAATAATCCAGTGACTCTTTTTGGCTAAATCTGTAGTAATCTCAGCCCCAAAGTAGAGATTTACCACGTGCAGAGCAGTGTTTTGCAAAATGTGCCTGTAGACTACCTGCAAATGCAGATTCCTATGTACCACTTAGACCTATTCAATTGGAAATTGAAAATCTGCATATTTAACAAGATCTCCAAGTCATTCAGCAGTATACTGAAGTTTGAGAACCACTAGTCTAGAGTTTACTTCTTAGTTTCCAAAAATGGTAAGGTGAAATGGTAAATCACATTGACAGCTGAAATGCATAAATGCAAACTCGTTCAAGGAGAATCATCTACATAGATGCTTGTCCTCATTAAGTTCCCTTTTATTATAAAACAACATCAACTTTCTCTGCTGCCAAGCTGATTGTCAAAGCAGTTAGATCTGTCTTTAATAAAACATTTCAAAATTCTGTATTTTTTTATATTGCCAAAGAATGCAAAATTGAACTTTCTGTTATACTGTTCATTTCAAAAGCTCAGTTAAAGGATTTTTGTGGAGCATTAACTAAAGAATGTTCATTTCAAACTTCCTGTAGATATTCTATAATCGTCCTTGAGTCAAACCAGAGGACCAGCTAATGGCTATACTTGGCATATGCTGCCTTAGTCCCTGATGGCACAACTGAACTATTTTTACAAAACTACTCTATGATTGTTTTGCAACATTTTTCAGCTAGCTTTCTCTGAAATGGGTATTACTAGAAAATAGTTGAAGATTTTATTCAGTACAAGACAGTTTATCTCCTTTATGAATACCCATGGTTTATTACCAAGGAAAAAACAGCACTTCCTTTACCACAAATTAGATTGTTTCCCCCTTTGCTTTGACTGCGTAGTAGCTGAGAGTCAAATTTTGGCACACCTTAGCAAGTATGAAGCACCTAACCGTAAATTTTATGATAAACCGTAATTCTGGTGGACATTATTTCTCTTTCTTAATTTTCTTTTTGGCCTGTTTTCTTCACCTATGATAATTCTCAAGTCGTTTTTTGTTTTTTGTTTTTTGGTTTTTTTCATGTTTTTGTCTTGAGGCTTCTTGAATCATTTTTGGAAGTGTGAGAGAGATAAATAAATCTTTACTGTTCTAATGACCCAGAGTTGCAAAGTCCTAACTATTCAAAATCTCATTGGATATAATTCCTATTATACAAATTTTATCTTTTGACCATCTATGTAAAAGCTCTACCATAAAAATTCAACATTTAAAAGTACTTATTTTTTATTATCAGGAAAAAAATGAAGTCAGCAAAAGAAAAGAATGGATGGATAGTTATTCTTTCATGGGTACAAATTATTTAATTGAGGTGATAAAAAAGTTGAGTCAGTGGATGGTGGTGATAGTAGCTCAACATTTTAGATGTAATTAATCTTACTGAACTGAACATTTGAAAGTGGTTAAAATGAGAAATTTTGAGTTGTATATATGTTACCACAATAAAAAAAAATTTTAAAGCAACATGCATTTCTCACAGTTAGAAAAATACGTAGCCAGAAAAAAAATGACATTTCCAGATATGGGCTGATTAAAAACTTCCCATCTTGTATCTCTTTTTTTGTCAACATTATCAGACAGACACTGCTTGTCTTTGTCCCCAGTTTCTATCTCAAACTGCATGAATGAGCAATCAATAGTAAAAGCCTGAGAAGGATTTATGGACTTGGGTTCAGCTTGTGATTCATATTTTTTCTGATGAAACTGTAGAAAAGTATAATCTGAAAGCCAAGAAATCAATTAACTTAAAAAAAATCAACAGCTCTGCTAATAACCAGCAATATGAATGTAACCCTTTTGCATTGGGCATGAGGAAATTGAATACCCAAACACATTCTGCTAAATTCAGCCCTAAGAGAAAGTTGTTTCTGTGCTGTGAGGCTCTTTGAAATGAAAGATGGAAAAAGCAATGAAGAAAAATGTATCTAAGTAATTATATAGTCTTCCAAATGGCATTCAGCCCAGGAGACCTTTTTGTGGTGTCTAAAGCTGCAAAAATCTGTGGAAATCCAGCTCACTCCAGCATTTCAGGGCACAATGAGATTCTCCCCAAGAAAGCCCCTCTTTTGAAAATCCAAGGTCTCCACAAATTTGTGATAACAATTAAAAATAGAAATGATATTCAAGTTATGAAGATTGCTGCTGAATTTCAGTACAAGTATAAGCTTGTAATATAAAGTCTGAACACAGAGTTTTCAGGTACAGAGACTGAGAATTCTACGCACTCTCCATATAAATTCTGATGATGGATAGGACCAGGATCAGACCAGATAAGATACACAGAGAGGAAATCAAATTGTTGAAGTTTTTTGAGTCACTCTTTGTAATCTACAGTAGTGCTCAGCAAACTATAACCCATGAGGCATGTACTAGTTTGATAAGCTGCTCAAAGCAGATTCCATGAAATGTGTTGACTTTTACCATGGGCATTTATTAGCTTACAAGTTTACAGTTCTGAGGGCATGAAAATGTCCAAATCAAGGCATCATCACAAGGATACCTTCTTCCTGAAGACCAGCTGCAACTATCCTGGATTCCTCTGTCTCATGGCAAGGTATGTGGCGGTGTCTGCTGGTCTCTTCCTTCTCTTCTGGGTCTTGGTACTTTTAGCTTCTTGCTTCCATAGTTTTCTCTTTCTTTGTCTGAATTTCATTCTCTTATAAAGGACTCCAGAAAGAGAGTTAAGACCCACCCTGAATGAGGTGGGTCACATCTTAACTTAAGATCCTACTCACCAAAAGATCCTACTTACAATGGGTCCACACCACAGGAATGGATTAACTTTAAGAACAAACTTTTCTGGGGTACATACAGCTTCAAGCCATTACAGGGAATATGAAGTCTGCCTCCTCCTTTGTAAATTAAGGTTTATTGGAACACAGTCACACCTATCCTTTATTTGTCCATTGCTACTTTTGTACCACTACAGCAGAGTTGAGAAGTTGCCACAGAAACAATATGGCCTACAAAGCCAAAAATATATTCTATCTGGCCCTTTACAGAAACAGTTGGACATGTCCTGATATAATGTATCTTTAAGTTTTTATGAAGGCTTATGTGAACTTCCTTTTGAAATACATCCTTTAATAATTATTAGAAAGTGTCTACAGGATGGAAGAGTCTTAGTTTTTGTATCTCTGGCAATTCCTCAATTTACCCCTCTCTTGATAGTAGTTTTCAATGTGTTTCAGAGTTAAATATCTTCAGTATTTTTGTAATAGTTTTTCTTTGCCTTCTAGTATCTAGTGTTGCTGATAAGAAATCTGCTGTGATTCTAATTTTTTGTATAAATGATTTGTCTTTCTTCCTTACTAGCATTTAAAATTTTATTGTTATCCTTGATGTTTTCAAGTTTTAGGATAATTCGTTAGGTGTGGGTTTGTTTTCTAGCTATCCTGATGTGTGTACATTTCCAACCTTTATTTTACATGGTTTCCTTTGTTTCAGAAGTTTTTGCAGCCATTATTTTTTTGAATATTGATGTTTTATTTCTATTTTTCTCGTCCTTGATCTACTAATATGTACCTATATGACTGAGGTAGTTTGTTACTGTTATTGTATCTTCCCTGTTCCTTAACTTCTCCTTTATCTTTATTAATCTCAATATCTCTGTTATATCCAAGGTACTTCAGAACCATTTTTCAATTCTTTGAGTTTTCCAACTATACACAGAGTAGAACTTATCCAGGATATTGAGTTTTTTATTTCAAATCTGTATTATTCATTTCCAATATTTCAAATTAATTATTTTTAATAGCCATTTTTCTTGCTTCTTGCTTTTAGTTGCTCCTTTTTAGAAATATTATTTCTTCTTTTATACCTTTGAATTTAATAAACATAAATATTTAAAAGTCATTTTTTAAACTGTTCTTATATTTTAATTTTATATGAGTCAATTATTTCTCTATTAGTTGATTTGGAAGCAATCTTCCTTGGCTTGACTTATATTTTCCTTATGTGTTTTGGAATATTGGTTTGCATTCTCAACTTGAGGAGGAATTGAGTTGTTTTTGTTGCTGCTTCTGCTGTTACTAATGTAATTTTTATTCTCTCTCTGCATACCAATTCTTGTCTAGGATTTTTGGACTTTTTCCTGGCATTCCTCCCCCACTCCTCCATATAGAAGTAGGTTTAATACAGGCAAATTGAAGCTCTTGATCTGTATTAATCTCAGGGATATTTAGTCCCAGTCACAGAGGTAAGGATAGTGGACCGAAGTTGTATCATCATTCAGCTTCATAAAAGCCATAGTCTGTGCTATTATCAATCACAACCTTCTTTCATAATTTTTTCAGCACCTGGTTTCATGCAATGAGCCTAGCTCTAGCACCTTTCCTTGTTTGGGGCACACTTACCACCATCACTACATAAAAGATAAACTCTTTCTAATTCAAGACTACCTTGCTTAATGCTTTGTGTTCTTCCATTTCTAGTATCTTCTTTTTGAATACTAATACATCTTTTTCATTTCAAATTTCAGTGTTTCCTCTATTGTTACTATGATCTGTTGCAAAAAAATGGAGGAAAGATTCAAAGCACAAACATGCTATGTTATTTAGAGAGCATAGAAGAATGAATACTGAAATTAGAGAAACAATCAGATTAATGACAGTAAAAAGTCTAGAGCAGAACACACATAAAATATCATAGTTAATTCTAGGTAAGGCCTTTCCTGATCAGTTACTGATAAATCTTTATTTTATTAGTAGTTATATAAAGGTTAATAAACTATTCATTTCGTGAAAGAGGTTTTGTTTTTCTAAAACAAAATCATCATTACTCTTCTCAGTGTCTTATAGATATTACATCAGGATAGCCGAACATGGTTTTCTAATTAGACAGAGCATATAATCAAATATATCGTATGAATGTATAAAATCATTTAGCCTCTTTAGTCTTCAGTTTTCTTCCCCACTGAATGAAGATGTTTATAGCACAAGCTTTAACTCAGTAATCTTGTTCATTCTTAGAACTGTATCCCTATGGAAATAACCTAAACAAAACAATTTCACATGTTTAGAAAGACAAAATATCAGAAATAACCCCAACAGCCAATAATTAAGAATAAATTTTTGCTATGTATAATACTTCAATATTTAGTAACCAATAAAATAAATATGTAGATATTGAATAGGTAAAGGGGTTGGTAAATTTTCATAAGTAAAACACTAAAAATAACAAAATTATAATGGGTGAACGCATGAAAATGTGTTCAATGTCATTAGTCATCAAGAACATCAAATTTAAACCACAATATCATACTTACCAGCAAGACTAAAATTGAAAAGACAAAATATCAAGTGTTGATAAGGCTGTGGAATTCCTAGACATTTGGAGAAAGTGTAAATTGCATAATCACTTTGAGAAATCATTTATCAGTGTGGTCTAAAGCCGAATATATACATACCTTTTGACCCAGCAATTCAAGTCCTATGTTTATATACCCAACAGAATCACCTAAATATATTTACCAGCAGACATGTACTAAAATGTTCATAGCTGTAATATTCATAAGCTACCTAAACTCCCATCAACAGAATAGAAAAATAAAATGTAGTATCTTCACGTAATGGAATATTATACAACAATATGAATGAACACTCTGTAACTAGTCATAATAACATAAGTGAACTTCACAAGTAAAATGGTGATAGAAAGAAGACAGACCAAAAAAGTACTTGCATTTGATTCCATTCCATTCATGTCATGTACTGAAATCAACCTATGGGGTTAGAAGTCAGTATAGCAGTTACCTTTGTTAGGAAGTTAGTGACTAGAAAGCTCACAAAGAGGGCTTTCCAGGATTCTACTAATGTTTCTTATTCCAGGTGATAATTATATAAA
This sequence comes from Tolypeutes matacus, assembly GCA_026826555.1. Lineage (NCBI taxonomy): Eukaryota > Metazoa > Chordata > Mammalia > Cingulata > Chlamyphoridae > Tolypeutes > Tolypeutes matacus. The sequence continues at coordinate 21,342,735 of JAKSZT010053770.1, forward strand.
TGTGCTCATTTTTTAAAAATTCATCAAGTTTTTTTTTTTTTTTTTTTTTTTTTTAAAAATTTTTTTTTTATTTATTCATTTATTCCCCCCCTTGCTGCTTGTGCTCGCTGGGTCAGCTAACCACGCCACGCGGGCGGGCTTGCCTTCACCAGGAGGCCCCAGGAACCGAACCCGGGGCTTCCCATATGGTAAACGGAGCCCTACTGATTGAGCCACAGCCGCTTCCCCTAAGTTTTATACTTATTTTCTGTGTTATGAAATATGTTATAATTCAATAGCAACGCAAAAATACATACAGTAAAGTTTTATCAGTTTAGTACTGTTTATTTTTTTTTTCAAATTCTACTCCTTAAAGCCCTAAGGAAACACCTAAGGGCTAGTTCTTGTTTACAATTAATTATAGGTTTAGTTTTGTTTTATTCTCTCATGAGGATGCTTTTTCCACATACACATTTATAGAGCAAGAAGAATTTTATTTCCAGGAGCTTGCTTTATTATATAATAATTATATAATTGAAAAAAATTTTTTAACTTCTTTTAAGCAATATAACAGGCTTGCAAAGAGATTGTAAAAACTACATCCACAGGGAGCTTTAAAAATTGAATAGAATTCGAATTTTCTGCCTGATTGTTGTCCCTATATCCTCCCAGCTCTTGATGCTGAGCCTAGCTATAGCTACCTTCCATAGGTTTTAACCTATCATATAATTGGATGAATGTAAAGAAGGTTAAAGAATCTGATGACATTACTCATCTGTCCAATGCTACCATTCTACCAATTAGACTAATTAGAGTGTAACTGATAACTAGGTGCCTGCCTCATTCACAATCACCTTACTTGGTTTTCTAGTCTTTCAGCTTAAAATCTGTCACTTTTCCATAGTAAATCAATATCTGTGTGCTAGAACTTCTGCCAATTACCTAATCCACCTAGGTCAACAGACAGGATCTTAGATTCCAGTTGAAATTGCTAATAGTAATGTTGCATCAATCATTTCTTCTCGTTGAATTATCTTTTTGGTTTAAGACATTCATTTATAGCTCCAATGTCAGAAGTTCCTTCTGAATTATTGAACTGTAAACTCTCAATTTGTATCCAATTTTGGTTATCTACCACTGTGTCTGTTTTTCCTACAAACCTAGACTTAAAAAAAAGAAAATCAAAGAAATTTATCAGCTCTCCAAGAACTGCTCTACCCAGTTCCTTTAAGGATTGGTTGTGCTATATTATCTCAACCCAATGGAGCATGCTCAGTGTTTTATCCTAAGTCTGTGGAGTCCTTATGAATTATATTTCAAAGCCCAAGAGAAAGATGTGAAAACACCATCTTTAAACCTGAAAGGAAATGCTTCAGTACACTCAATCTTAGTCTTCCTTGGCCAGGAACATTCTGAAGTCTGTTGGCTGAATCTACTCTCACCTTAAAGCTTCAATATTCCAAGCCAACAATTACCTGATTTAATTTTGCTCCAGATTCTTCTTCAAGTCTGGGTTAGGCTATTTTTTTATATTAGGCTCTAGGTGGTCCCTAAAAGATATAGAAAAGGACATTTGTAAAATTCAATATCTGCTTGACCTTCCTGGTCTGATTTGAGGTCTGACTTTTATAAAAGCCATCTATCTTGAAATGTCTTGTTCAAGGGAAAAAAATCATATTCCAATGTCCCATCCTCATAATTATAGCAAACATAAGTGATTATGACACTCTTGCAGGGCTTGGATGTGTCTTTACAGTACATCCTCATATAGCAATTTGAGTAGTCACTACTAATTATTTGGAGCTGGCATGAAAGATAAAATACTCTGAAACTCAAATTTGAATCATGGCCAAAAGTTTTGGTTTAATTAACTAGAGCCTATCCTAACTCAATAGCATAGTGGAACATTTGGTTTGTATAAAAATAAGATACATTCTCCTTTTCTCTCTCTAACCTTCCATATTTTTAATTTCTTACCTCTCCCTTAGCACACATACATGCATTAAGTTCTATTTACTAAGTCCTATTTCAATAATTTACTGAGCTCCTCCTTATTTTATGATTTACTTTCTTGCCTCATTGGTGTCATGACACATTTGGTGGGGACAAGCAGAGTGTTAAAATTCTAGGAGACAGGGAATAAAGTCTGCTTGTTCAGATCTCTTCTGGGGACTTTTGGCTACACCACATCTGACAACACATTATCAGAAATTCATTCTACTTGGTACCTCTTTTTTTCATAGTATAACCTTTTTTTTATTATATGTCCTGTATGTGTTTATAACTTTCTGACTCACTGCTATACCTCTTAATCCACCCATTCCTTTTTATACAGATATTAAAAAATAAACAACTATACTTTATAAATAGAAATAAACCTAATAGAAGAAATAGAACATCCACACAAGTCCACACCTCTTCACTTATTTTTCAAATTAATAATCATATCCCTTTGCATTTACTCTTCTTTCATAAGGTCATTTAAATGCAACATTGTTCTAATATTATTTTTCATTTTTTATATTCCATGCACTCATTTAAAACTATATTATTAGCCATCCTAAAAATATTTCACTTGAACTAATTTCCTTCTCAACAAAACTCTTTTGCCATCACTGGTTAAGGTATTCAGGAAGTAGTTCTTGTACTAAGTAGACTCTTGAGGGCAATTCCAAATCTCATGCTAGATAAAATAATCTTTGATTTAAAAAAAAATTAAAGATTATGACAGATGTTATAGAGAGACTGCCTTAAAAGACAAAAATTAAAACTAAGCACCAGCAGCAAACCCATTCTTTGAATATATCAGTCTCTACCACTACAACAAACCAACCTACCCCTTTAGGATTTTATATTCTCCCCTATACAACCCAGTAGAAGTGACCGTGAGGGTACATGAGAGTATGAGCCAAGCTTTGCTCTCTCATTAACTAACAGACTGAGGTGGGTCAGAGGGTTACAAAGAGCCATAGAATTGGCAGTGACCACAAACACAATTCAAGCACTGCAGTGTCCAGGAACTATCTCTAACAGGATAGAATGGGTTCTGGAAGAGTCTTTGACTTCTCCTGCTTACAAACCAATGCTTTGAAGTGCAAATTAAAACTGAGTAGGCTTAACTTCCAAAGTAGAGCCTGTCACTCAAAGACATTGCTGATAGCTTTTAAGTGGCTGAACTAATCTCATGCCAAGATAGAAAAATACATTTCAAAGTAATTTGCAAAGTAAAATGTGAAATATAACTTTGAGAGACCCAGAATGATGTCCTTTATTAATTTGCCAAGTAGAGTAAAGATGTCTAGTAAAATTCTGCAAAACCTTTCAGGCCCAATATAATTTTTAGTGGAAAGTTACTGATAAAGCCAAAGTATATATTTCCTACTGTTCAGGGCATCATAGATAGGCTTTCCAATTACTTTTTAGTTTCAACTAGATTGGTGAATTTCTCTGTAGCTCATCTAAGTCTAATCATATAATTATGTTCCATTTAATTGAAAATGAGCAGCTAAAAATGTTTGGATTAAAAGAACAGTAAGCCTCACATGATGAAAGTTTTCTCCAATTCTCTCTTTCAAATAATCTAAACAAGTTTCAAATATCATTAAACACTGGATAACAGACCTTGGAGCAAAGATTACATAAAATGTTGGAGTATAGTGAACAAGATGCAAAGAAAGTATAATTTAGAGTACAGCTTGGTAGTTAGAAACCTAAATTTCAGTGCTCAATTTCTAGTTCAGTAACAAACTAATTATCATTTTTAAGATTCAGTGTCTATGGAATGTAAATAATAATGCTACCTACCCATACTGGATATCACTAATGGGTACTAGGTCTTCATTCCAATGTCCTAGTGGGCCTCCCTATTCTAGAGACATTGAAATAGGAAAACTACATTTCTCAGATTTGCTTAGAACTAGAGTTCTGGATTCAAGAGATATTCCAGCAATTACGTGTACTTATTCAAGTTGAAAGTGAAAATGTGGCAAAGGCCACCTTCCCGTTGCTTTTGGTTGTTTTCTATGGAAAACAATGTCATGGAGATGTGGATTTGTCTTTTTTTTTTTTTTTTTTTTCTTTCCGGCAGTAGTATTCTGGTATGCAATACCTAGTTTATGAAAGTCAAGAGGTCACTGTGAGAAGGTTGTGGTCAGGCTCCACATTCCAGTAACCAATCACCAGCTCCATGTATGCTGATGGGAAGTTGCTTCAACTGTGGCTTTCTAACACTGATTCCCTGACCTGTGGATTGCACATATGGCTGTGTCATATCATAGTCCTTTAATTCTTGGAGTCCATGGCAGCCTCTGATTTTCGCATAAATAAAATCTTCCCTGATAAGGCAGTTACATCGTATTTAGAGGATCATTCCTGCAAATCAACCCTACAACCCACTTCTTAAACCCATCCAATGATTTTCTAAACTCCTAATTCTCTGTGTTAAGTCTCTTTTGGTTTTTATTGTTGAAATAAAGTTTACATTCAGTGAAACACACAGATCCTAAGTGTGAAATGTGATGCATTTTAGGAAACTCATCAGTGTTTACACTACATCCTACCAATGTACAAAACATTTCTATTATCATAGGAAGTTCCACCATGCCTCTTTCCATAAATCTCCATATTCCATAGACAATCTTCCTTGATTGCTATCTCATTAGGCTAGATTTACCTTTCGTAATCCTCATATAAATGGAATGATTTGGCATGCTCTTTTGCTTCTGGCTTCTTTTGATTAAGATAATGTTATTGAGATTCATCCATGTTGTTGTGTGTCTAAGTACTTCATCTTCTTTATTACTTATTTTATTGCCAAATATTTCCAAACTCCATCGAGTTAACATACCACAATTGGTTTATTTCTCCCTCCCTGTTGATGGATATTTGTTTTCTTTTCCAGTTTTGGGCTATTATAAATATAGCAGTTGTAAACATTCTTGATAAAACATTTTGTGAACATAATGTCCCTCGCCCTTAGATAAATACCGAGGAGTAGAATTCTACATCAAAGGTAATAATTATGTTTAACTATGTAAGGAAATGCCAATGGTTTTCTAAACTGGTTGTAATATTTCATACTCTAATCAGCAAAGTATGAGACTTCTTGTTGCTCCACATCCTCACCAGTCTTTCAATCTTTTTAAATATTGCTACTCTAATAGACATAAAATGTCACCTATTTAATTTGCTTGATGACTAATAATATTGAGTATCTTTCATATGCTTTTTTTTTTTTTAACTTTATTTTGTACTCTTTCATATGCTTTTTGACCATTCATCTAACGTTTTCAAAGTGCTAATCTTTTGTCCTTTTGTTTTATTGGGCTATTTCCTTTCCCCTTTTTATTGAGATGTAATTAACATACAAAAAATGCACAGATCTTATGTGTTCATTTTGACCCGTATATCCACCTGTGTAACCTCCAACCCACCTAAGATATAGAATATTTCCACCATTGCAGAATGTTCCCTTCTGCCCCTTTCCACTAAATATACACTGCCCCCAAAGCAAAACCTTCTGTTTTCTAACACCATAGATTAGTTTTTTTTGTTCTTAGAATTCATGAAAATAGTATTGTGCATTCAATACTTTTAGGGGACTGGCTTCATTCACATAATTAATCTATATTTAAATTCATCTATACTGTTACTTGTATCAGTAAGTTTTTCTTATTTAAATTTATTTCTGAGAAGTAGTCCATTGTATAACTATACTACAATAAGTTGAGCCATTCCCCTGGAAATGGACATTTGGGTTGTTTCTAGTTTGGGCCTATTATGAATGAGGCAGCTATAAATTTTCTTGTACTAGTCTTTTGTATATGTGTTTTCATTTCTCTTGGGTTAACACCTAGGGATAAAATTGCGAAATCATTGGGTAGATGTATATTCAACCATTAGAAACAGCCACATAATTTTCTAAATTGGCTGAACCATTTTATACTTCTAACACCAATGCATGAGACTCCATTTCTCCACAAACATGGAAACACCTAGTATTTTTCAGTATTTTAAATTTTATCTGTTTTGCATTATAAAATTATATCTCACTGTGGTTTTAATTTTGACTTCCTTATTGTCTACTCACATGTATTTTTTGTGAATTTGCTGTTCAAGTCCTTTGTCAATTTTTAAATTGGGGGGTTCATCTTTTTATTTTTGGTTTTAATAGTTCTTTTTATAGTCTGTCTAAAAATCTCCCTCAGTTTTTCTTTCCATTTTTAACAGTTTTATTGAGGCATAACACAGTAAACTGCTCATGTTGAAAGTATACAATTTCGACATGTTTATACACCCATGAAACCATCAACACACTCAGGATAGCTTCCTTGGGCTTCTTTGTGATCTTTCCCCTTCCTCTCATCCCACTGCCCTCCTCTGCCAGGCCAACACTGATCTGCTTTCTGTCACTCTAGATTGTTTGCATTTTCTATAATTTTGCATAAATAGAATCATGCAGTATGTGCTGAGTGCCGGCTTCTTTCACTCACAATAATTATTTTGAGATTTGTTAATGTTATTATGTGTACCAAAAGTTCATCCCTTTTGTTCTCTGAGCTTGGAACTAGTTTTCAGAAACATGGCTAAATGCAACAAAAATGTTGGGATCCTTGGTAAATACAGGAGCCATGATGGAGCCTCTCTCAGGAAAATGGTGAAGAAAATGGAAATCATACAGCATGCCATATAGATTTCTTAATGTTGCCTTCAGGAGAAATTATAATGTCGAAGAAGTCCATTTTATAAATGTTTTCCTTTAATGGCAAGTGTGCTCTTTTAAGAGTTCCTATCTCCAGGTCATGAATATATTCTGTGTGTGTGTGTGTGTGCGCGCGCGCGTGTGTGTGTGTGAGAGAGAGAGAGAGAGAGAGAGCAAGAGAGAGAGAGAGAGTGAGATGGAGAGAGAGAGATGCTTTATTGTTCTGGGTTTTAGTTTATGTTTATGATTCATCATAATTTAAAATTGTGGATGAAATGAGAGTGGAGTCAGGATATATATTTTTTACACATTTATCCAGTTGTTTCAACACCATGTATTAAAAATCTTTTTTTCCCCAAGTATTGCTTTGGTGGCCTATTGAAAAATCAATTGTTCATTTGTGTGGGTGTCAATTTTTGGACTCTATTCTGTTTCTCTGATCTATTTTTATCTTCAATTGCTGTAGCTTTTCTAGTAAGTATTGAAATCAGGTAGTGAAAGTCCTCCAAGTCTGTTCTTTTTCAACAGTGCTGTGTCTATTCTAGATCATTTGCATTTCCACAAAAATTTTAGAAATAACTGCTGGAATTTGATAGGGATTACATAGAATCTATAGACTAATTTAAAGTGGTCTTTATTCATTGTTTCCATCAAATTCAGGCTTCCATCTGGTATTGTCTTAATTTGCCCAGGCTGCTATGACAACTACCACACAATGAGGTGGCTGGAACAACAAGCATGTTTTAGTTTACGGTTTTGAGACTAGAAGAAGTCCAAAATCAAGATAAGGGCAAGACGCTTTCTCTTGAAAATCTGTAGCATTTTGGTTCTGGCTCCTGACAATCTTTGGAGTTCCTACTAATTCTACTTCCCATCTCAGGGTGACGTCCTCTCCCTAGCTTCTGTGACTTCTGGGTTCTCTTTATAATGCCTCTAGTAACCGAGATTAAGGCCCACCCTGGTTCAGTTTGCTACACCTTTACAAAAAATAACATCTTCAAAAAGTTCCTATTTATAATGATTTCACACCCACAGGGACACAGATTAAGATTATGAATCTGTGTTTGTTAGGATACATAATTCAATTTAGAACCTGGTTCTATTTCCCTTCAGCCTGGCTAACTTGTTTTAGCATTATTTTTTGTTTAGACATACTAGAGACAAATTCTGTCAACTTTTTTATGCTCTGAAATTTCTTTATTTCAACTTCATTTTGAAGGATATTGCCACAGGAAAAAGAATTTTAAGCAAGCAGGTTTTGTTTTGTTTTGTTTTTTTCTTTCAGCAATTTGAAGATTTTATTTGACTGCTTCCTGATCTCTGTTGTTTCTGGTGAGTAGTCAGCTTATTTAGTATTCTGATTCCCTGTATGTATTGTGTCTTTTACTCTCTGCCTTTAATATCTGTTTTTCATCTTTGATTTTCTGCAATTTGACTCTGATATGCCAAAGTGCAATTTCCACTATTCTGCTTGTTTTTCACTGAACTTCTTGGCAATATAGGTTGAAGTCTTTCATCAATTTTGGAAAGCTTTCTGCTGTTAGTTCTTCAAATATTTATTTTTTCCCTTTCTCTCTCTCCTTTCCTCCTCTCCTTCTGGAAATTTCTTTTATACCAGTGGCTTAAACTTTTGGGAAACGTTGGCAATATTTGGGTACCTTTTTGGGCATCAAAACTAGAAAGAGGGAAGTGTTATTGACAACTAGTATGTAGATGCCAGGGATGCTGATAAATACCCCACAATGCACAGGATAACCCTCCCAAAACTAAGAATTGTCTGACACCAAATGTCAATAGTGCCATTTTTGAGAAAGCCTGTTTTAGGCTATATACTATTGTCCTTCAGGCCTTGACATTTTGTTGTTTTTGTTTTCACTCATTTTATCTTTGCAGTTCAATTTTGATATTTCCTATTGACTTCAAGTTTAATAATCTTTTCCAGTACAATATTCAGTCTCTTTTTAAGTACATCAAATAGATTATTTATTATTGATATTGTATTTTCCATTTCTAATATTTTATTTTATTTTTATAGAGTTCAAGACTGTGCTAAAATTCAACATCTCTTTTTTCATGCTGTTTATCTTTTCCACTAGAAACTTTGGCATTTTTATCATAGATATTTTAAAGTATCTTTCTTATAATTCCAACATCTAAGTCATCTCAAAGTCTGTTCTAGTTATTGTTTTATCTCTTGACCAAAGGTCACATTTTCTTGTTTATTTGTGTGCCTTTTAATTTTTGGATTGTATAAATAACAATAGAGAATGCTGTCCCCAGTAATTAACATGCCTTCTCTTTGACTGCTAGAGTGTGGGCTGATGCAATTTGATCTGTAGTTGAGCTGAATCTGGGTTTTGTTGCAAATTTAATTTGTTTCAGTTCACTACTTGTTTCAAATATTTTTAGGACAAGATGAATACCTTCCCTTCAGCAGGGCCTGTGATGTGAACTCTGTTAGGGTTTTGGAGTTATGCCTATGCATATTAGTTAAGATATAAGCTTTTAGAACAGAACTTCCAGAACTTCCCCTGCTTTACAACCTGGCTTCCAGGTTTTTAAATTTCTAGAGAGAGATCTTTGATCTCAAGTACCACTTCCTGCTTTCTGGATTTGAAATTTTTCTTTCAGGCTTGCTGGCCCTTTCCCAACCTGTGGAAAGCAGCTTTCCTATAATCTTTAAAGGTCAAGAATGCCTTTGAGGGGGATTATTCTAGTTCTCCAATGGCACTTCTAGCTTTTGGTAGTTGAAATAAAGGAATGCTTGGAGAGCAATCCGGTCTCACCCCAGACCTTCATAATTAGAAATAAATGGCTGCTCTAAGCTTTTGGTTTATTACCCCTTAAAACTTATGAGGACCTGTGAAAAAATGATGGCTAGTGACTATTTAAGCCAAGTCTGGAGATTATTGTGATTCTAACCTATCACACAAACACATGTGTTGTAAGCTCATACATTTTTATTGTTTTTTTTTCTTACTTTCATCTATGACAGAATCCTGTTCCTTTCACCATTTGCCAGGGTTTAAAGCACTATGTGTATTTGTGTCCTAAGTTTTTCTGACAGGATTTTAAAAATTATAATTGTATAATTAACTGTTTATTTTTAGCATGAGTGAAGGTCTTTGGAAATTCTTATATCCAAAACAAAAACTGAAACGTTTTAAATTTCATTATTCTTAATATGTAAGAGTTTGTATGTTTATATATATTTTGGGGGGAAATCATTGTCAATATGTTTAGTGTAAATATTTTCTCTCAATCTTAGGTTAGCCTTCTTATTTTTTAATGGTGTCTTTTGAAGACCAGAGGATTTTTAACTCTTCCATACTCTTCCATTGAAGGGCTTAGAAGAAATGTCACTCAAAGCAATCAGTGCATATAATACCCAGATTTTGGTTTCTATATATCAATCCCAAAAATAAGAAATCAGGTTTGGACAAGGAAGTGAATGGTGAGCCTAAGCTTGTTGCATCATAAAGCAAACATGTGTTCACATTAATAGAACAAAGGAAATGAATTGAAAGGACTTTTGTGGTAAATTTTAGGACAATTATGCATCAAAACCAATACTGATGGTAATGGCTTATAGCATACTAATTTAAAAGAATAACTTAATACATCCAAAGTAACACTTTTTAAAAAAAGATGACAGGCTATGAGAAGGAGACATCTTCCTTATAGAATGAAAGAAATATTTTAAAAATTCACCATTTTTCACCTAACAACATAATAAATAATGGTATATTTTATCAATAAATACTAAAATCAGAACTAAAGGAGAAAAATATAATCATATTTGGGGATTCTAATATTCCTATCTCATTAATTGATAGTACAAATAGAAAAAAAAAGTCAGTAGAGATAACAAAGATCTGAACAAAACTATCAACCAACTTGACCTTATTACAAATTGTTTAACACAATAACAACTGAACAATACACATCCATTTCAAGTGCATGTGGTATATTCACAAGATAGACAATATGCTCAGCCATAAAGTAAGTCTCAATAGTTATCCAATAATTTTATTAAATTAGAAATCTATAATCATGTAATCTAGAAATTCCTCAAATATATACAAATCATGAAAACACTTCTAAAAAAACACATGGATCAAAGAACAAATATCAGCACATATTAGAAAACATTCTGAACTGAATAATAATAAAATTACAACATATCAAAGTTTATGAGACCCAAGAAAAATAGTTGTTAGAGGGAAATGTTAACTTTAAATGCTTATATCATAAAAGAAATGTGTAAATACAATGAAGTAAGCTCATATCTTAGGAAGCTAGAAAAAAATAAAACAAAGTATCTTAAGTCCAAAGAATGTAGAAGGAAGGAAAAACCAAAGTAAAGAGCCAAAATGAAATGACAAAGAAATGAAATAATTAAATGAGATAGAGGGAAGCGGCTGTGGCTCAATCAGTAGGGCTCCCGTTTACCATATGGGAGGCCCTGGGTTCGGTTCCCGGGGCCTCCTGGTGAAGGCAAGCCTGCCCGCACGGCGTGGTTAGCTGACCCAGCGAGCACAAGCAGCAAGGGGGGGATAAATGAATAAATAAATAAAATCTTAAAAAATAAATAAATAAATAGATAAATAAATACATAAATAAATAAATAAATGAGATAGAAAAGTTGGTTCTTTTAAAATATAAAAAATTTATTAGCCCATAGTAAGCTTGATAAGTAAAAAAGAGCAAAAACACAACTTATCTGTACTAAGAATAAAAAGGCAGAATAGCCATCCAGGTTCTACAGCCATTAAAAAGAAAGTGGAAGAGTTTTGTTCTAGAATCCTTCTACATATTCTGAACATGATCCCCTTGAGTCTTTCACCATTAATCCTAACATCCTATTTAACCCAATATTACATAGTTTGGTCTATTCTCAATCTCTGAACGTTATTTCATTTTGTCCCAGGTTCTTGCAATTGGCAGATGGAGAAGTCATCATGCCTGGTTCTACCTGCAAATGACCCCCTGCTTTTCTGATATGTCCACAAAGATGTCACCCCTCTAATGCCAGCCAGATGAGCAATTTGGATACCCAGCTTAAATAGTGTTGGCTGAGAACATAGGTATGGATATGGCAAACACACATGGAGTACAGGGTTAGCCATTTTAGCTTCTCTATAAGGATATCTCTCAGACATGGTCCTAAGCCAATACAGGAAAGAACTTTTTCTAACCAGATCAATGCATTTCAGAAAAATGTTGAAGTCACAAGAAGCAAAAGCAATTTTCTTCTCCATTAAACATAACTTACAGTGGAAGAAAAAAGAAGAAAAAGATAAAAAATATTCTCACCTGCTCCAAAAGTTTTCAATCCTGATTTTGGAGCAAAGAAATTACACTTAATGAGGACAGAGATAAGCAAAGAAAGTTTTTAATGGCTTTTAGCATATGTTCGACTCTTGCTTTATTTTACTGGAGACTATAATGATAAATTAATATTGTTAAAGACATACATAATATGAACTTTCTCACATGAAAATTTCCAGTAATGGACTGTCAAAGTTCTGAAAGATTTACAGGACCTAATAAATGCAAACACACTAGTAGACTTATAGAAGATGTGTTTCATAGTAAAGATAGGCTATATTTAGCAGAAATACATTGAAGGAAACATTTTTTTCACATTTTATGGTAATTTTTTAAATTTTGACATGATTTCTAATTTATAGAAGTTAAAATATTACTACAGAGAATTCCCAAATTCTCTTCATCCAGATTTTTAAAACAGTTTTATTGAGATATATTCAAATACCATACAATCCATCCAAATTGTACAGTCAATGGCTTTTAGTGTAATCAAGGTTGTACATTCATTACCACAATTTTAGAACATTTTCATTATTCCAAAAACGAAAAACTTTGTATCCCTTAGCAGTCACCTCTCAATCCCTCTATCTTTCTCCAGCCCTACATAACAAGTTATCTAATTTGCCTCTATAAAGTTATTTATATTTACATTTTATATAAATGGAATCAAACAATATGTAGTACTTTGTGTCTGGTTTCTTTCATTTAGCAGTGTTTTTTTTTAAATTATTGTAATTTTAAAATTTTTATTTATTTTATTTCTCCCCACCCCCTCATTGTTTGCCCTTGCTGTGTCTATTTGTCTTCCTCGTTTCTTTAGGAGGCAATAGGAACCAAACCTGGGACCTCTGATGTGGGAGGGAGGCAACTAACCACTTGAGCCACCTCCATTCCCTGCTTTGTTGTGTCTCTCATTATGTTTTTCTTCTCATGACAGCTTGCCACACCTGTCCATTGCACCAGTTCGCTGTTTTTTTTTAGAAGGCACTGGGAACCGAACCAGAGACCTCTCATGTGGTAGGCGGGAGCCCATTCACTTGAACCACATCTACTTCCTGTAATTTTTTTTAATTAGAGAAGTTGTAAGTTTACAGAAAAGTCATGTAAAAAATACAATGTTCTCATGTATCTCCTGTGATGGTTAGGCTAATGTATCAACTCAGACAGGTAATGGTGCCCAGTTCTTTGGTCAAGCAAGCACTGGGTTAATTGTAATACAAGGTCATTTCATGGACTTTAATCATCAGTGAGTTGATTGCATATGAGGAGATTGTTGTTAGCAATGACTGACATCTCATCCAGTCAGCTGAAGGCCTTAAAAAGAGAAGTGATTTCAGCATTCAGAAAGAGAATTCTCATCTTTACTTTGGACAGCCAGTGTCTCATGGGGAACTCATCAGCAGAGCCCCTGTTTTGCAGCCTGTCCTACAGAATTTGGACTTGTGCATCCCCACGGTCATGTGAGACAATTTTATAAAATCTCATACTGTTTACAGATATCTCCTCTTGGTTCTGTTTCCATAGAGAACCCTGACTAATACATCCCCTAATTGTTGACAATTCGCATTAGTGTGGCACTTTTGTTACAACTGATGAAATGATATTAAAATATTACTGGTAACTACAGTCCACAGTTTATATTAGGTGTATTTTTTTCCATATACCACCCTATTACTAAGAGCTTGTACTAGTGTCATACATTTATCATAATTCATGAAAGAACATTCTTGCACTATTAACCACAGTCCATTGTTCACAATAGGGTTCACTGTGTTATACAGTCCCATGTACTGTCTTCTCACTTTCCTTTTGGTAACATACAATACCCCAAATTTCCCCTTTCAGCTACATTCACAAACATAATTCAGCACTGTTAATTATACTCACAATAATGTGCTGCCATTATCACTATCCATTTCCAAACATTTGCAATCAACCTAAATAGAAAGTCTGCACAAATTAAGCATATTTACCTAAATTTGAGCACTTATATTTTATCATATTTGAATTATCATTCTCTTTCTAGCTCTTGCTCCTTCTTTGCTTCTCTACCAGTTGAATCTATCATTTATCCTTCTCTACCAATTTTATCATTCTATATTTCTCTATGTATATGAAAGAGAGAGAACTAAGTTTACATTTCCAGAGTTCAGCATCCTAAAGCATGTATTTTCTAATGGAAATTTTTTAATTATTCGAGGCCTTTCATGGTCTGGTCCAAAGGAATCTATGTCTCCCATTTCCTCTCCTGTCACTGCCTCCACTGTTCATCCCACTCTAGCCACACTCTATCTCTTCTTATCCTTGAATACAGTGTCCAAACATGGTCCGACACTAGAGTCCTTGCTCTTACTGCTCCCCATCCCTTGAAAACTTTTTCTTATTTCTCCCTGGCTCAGTACTTTATTTTATCCAGGTCTCTGTTTCAATGTCAGTGTTGGACACAAACATTCTTTTCCTTTTCCTTTAGAGTACATGGTAAGACTGCACTTCCAGGAAAAATAAAGAGCCAGTGAATAAGTCACCATGTGCTTTTCCCCTATATGAAGGTTAAGATTGAGGCTCTATCAACCTAAGCCCCTGAGTGAGGAGACATGTATCTGAGACTCCAGCTAACTCCCAAGGAATCTGTAGCATGAGCAAGAAATAAAGTTTTGTTGTTTCAAGTCAATAAACTATTGGGATTATTTGTTACTGCAATATAACCTAATCTATACTGATTATTGCAGGTCAAGAAGCTTCTGGTGACCCTAAAGTCTTGCCAGAACTAAGAATATTAATATTGGGCAGCTATATACCTCTTTAAATAAAAGGGAGTGACATCACTACTAGTAAAACTGCATTATCCTGACTGAGAAAATGAACATTCAGCAGTTAGTTACTGTGACCCATTTCTCTATCATTCGCTTTTTTACTAAGGTAACTCAGAGCAAAGGATAATTAAGATGAAGCATAAGTATATATCAGGAATGTTACATAATTGTTTTTTCAAAGAGATAAAAGTTTAAGTAATAGAATATTAAATGGTGGTCAATTGGATTAAGTAATTAACCACTTCAACAATAAGAAGTCCCTAGTGTGGTGAAACTAATGACTGAATTTCAGGATCTATTATATTACAATGGAGAATAATTCTTGCTTATGCAGTGCTAGTATGGTATCAGTGAAATAATTTAACTTTCTAATGACCTTTTCATTCAGATTTGATTAATTTCATATCATGGCATTAGCTCATGCAGTGAGCCTTAATGCCAGGGTAGATATTATAATTACCTGGAGAAGCAAAGCTTATAAGCACTCAGAATTGCAGTAGAAAATGTCATCATCTGGAAGTGCTTTGGCATTGGGAGACAGATATAGGACAAAATTATCTATTACCCATGCAGCAATCTAAAACCTAGGTACCAAAGGGTATTAGAATGTTCTCATATTGTCCAACAGCTTTAAATTATTCAAAGTTATTAGTAACAATTCTATAATACAAAAAACTTGATTGTTTTTCAAAAAATAAATTTGTTTTTCTTTATTTTAATTTAAGCATTAGTTTCTAGCTTTTGGCTGTTTCCCTAGAATACACTGGTCATATGCTACCCCCAGGGATGCTCTAGGCTTATAAAAATTTGGGCATACAGAGTTGCCAAACACTTTAAGAAGACATCAATCTATTATTGGAAAAAATTAGCAGTGCTTAAATAAAAAGGTGTTGGAAATTTGCAAAGAAGCCCAGAGCAGGAAAATATCTAGCAATTTATAACAAAGTGTTTCCAAAGGAAAAATGAAAAGTGTATTCTGTTCTCATCTAGTCTATGGAAAAGTTCATTTTTAAGAAGCCTGAGCTAGACTCAAAATAACAAAGCTTTTCAAGCAAAATGCTCTCAAATGCCTATTATTTTCACACCTTAGGGTTCACAAATTATTTTCACATTTGATTATCAAAACAATTCTGAGAAAGAACAAATAAGTAGTATTTCTATACCTTCAGAGGAGATACTGAGACCAGAGGATTGCACAAGTGACATAATTGAGCCCATTAACTAATAAACATCAGTGTGATATCAATAAGGAAGGCCAGTCCTTGGCCAGAAGACCTGAGCCCCGAACCCAACTAAATTCTGTGCCAACTGTATGGAACTGTATGTCATTCTTACTGGTAAAAAACTTTTCTGGCCTCATTTTCCATTTGCATCAAGTAAAGATAATACCCACTTCAAGGAGTTGTCATAGAATTAAATAAGAAAATAAGAGAAAAATTCAGTACTTGTAAGTGGTATGATGATAAATATTAAAAACACACTCTCCCAAAAAAAGTCTCATATAAATATATTATATATATATATATACATATAAATATATATGTATAATATATATATACATAAATATAAATTTTACTGATATTAAGGATGTGTGGCACACAATAAACAAATAATAATAAAATATACAATACTCATTATTATAAATTTTACAAAGCCAATTGATTCTCATACAATGCTTCCACTGAGTTTTGCCAAACTCTTGTATCCATTGCCAAATTATGATTCCAATTCAACAAAGATTTGATAAATGGAGTGCATGCCAATTTGCTGTCTCTTTTCCCAATAAATGTATCTTCAATAAATTTTAATGAGTTCTGGCTGACATTTTTGTTTCCATTAATGAGTTAGAAAAGTGAAACAACCAAGATGTGTTAAAACCTCAATTGTTCATCAATGATATGAATATGTCTTTGTGGAATCAGATAATAGTTTTCAAGTACTAGATGAGTATTTCCTTAACTTTCTATATTATTCACAATATAACAACATGATATACATTTTAGTTTAATCTGCATTATTATCATTTTTTAAGATTAAACAATCAACCCAACAAATCCAGACCTGTTTTGTAGCATTGGCAGGCGACTAGGTAGCAAGGTTTTGTCTAAATGAGAGATGACTGAGTAATGTTTGTGGCCTTCATCATTATTCCTCCTTCCTCACACTCCTTCCTTTCTGGAGATTGATGGAACCTCACGTGGCAGTTCCTGATACTTAATGTCATAGAAAGCTATTCTGGGTCATGCAGTATGTGATATTTATTTGATTACCTCCAAGCTATGTGGCAATAAGTCCTGAGTAAAGATAGAACTATTTTCACCCACTCATCATGTTACAGTTCTGATGGGATAAGCATCTACCCAGTAATACTTTACTTTTTCCTTTCTTTCTTCTCTATGTTATTGTGCTTATAAAAATTTAAATAAGAAGCTTCCTCTCTCATCCTATTCAAAAGTTTGCTTCTTGTTTCCTTTATCTCCAAATGTGATGGTTTGATGCAGGAGGGACCCCAGAAATCACGTTCTTAAAGGCAATCCATTCATGTGGTATAAATCTATTGCAGGTGGGACCTTATGATTAAAGTTACTTTAGTTAAAGGTCTTTTGATTAGGTTACTTCAGTTGGGGAGTGGCTCAGGATGGGTCTTTTTCCTCTTACTGGAGACCTTTATAAATGGGATGAATTCAGATAAAGAGAGAGAAAGCCAGAGGAAGCCAGAAGCTGAAGCAACAAAACCCTGAAGAGAATGAAGGGAACAGCAGACACTGCCATGTGCCTTGCCATTTAAGTTTTGCCATTTAACAGGATCACCAGCAACTGGACTTCAGGGAGAAAGTATCACCTGATGATGCCTTGATTTGGACACTTTCACAGACTCAGAACTGTAAGCTTGCAAGTTAATCCCCATCATAAAAGCCAACTCATTTCTGGTATATTGCATTTTGGCAGCCTATCAAACTGAAACACCAAACAAGAGCATTCATATGTTTGTTCAAAAGTTACATGGTTTGCAACCTTACAATAGAAAGAAGCTTGTCACAATCTCAAGGAAGCAAGATGAAGTGCAATGTCTGTTCCCCTCTGTCCTCTTCTCTGGCCCCAGAAATATAACAGCCTTGAGTAGCTCTGGGGATCTTACTTAAATTGCTCTTCACCACATAGGCTTTCTCAGCGTGGCTTCTTGGCATCACAGTTTTCCTGCTTCATTAATCTACAACCCATCTCCTTCTTCAGTAAATAGTTATAGAATTTTTGATAAGACCATTTGATTAAGCAGTTTCTGAACTGGCTAAAAACAAGTAAAATTGCAGTGTTTTTTTTGTTTTGTTTTGTTTTGTTTTTATATTACCAAACATGGTTTATCATTCCCTAATTCCAGGCCTGTCTTTCATCTGATCACTAAGACAAGATTGAAGACATGGCTTGGGAATTCAGTGAAGGAGAGTTGTGCATAATGTGATAGCATTCAGAGGCACTAATTGGTCAGATTATTTGGTGATTCTCATGGCATATTTCCATGCCAAAAAGGCTTTCTCAAAATGTCCTGCTTCGGTATTCATGGCAAGGCTTTCTTAGCAACAAGGTCTGTAGTACATCTCAGAATCTCTAATCCTGGTGTCCTAGAATGGGTTGAACAAAATGATGATGATGATGATGATGATGATGATTGCTCAGTTCCATTCATTTCATCCACATTCATTTTCAACTGCAACTGATGCAGATTTGGGGATATAGGAAGAATTAATTTGATATGAATTGTCCCCCACTCCTCATGGATAAATTTGGTAGATGCAGGCACCAGTGTCAACTTCTCTATTAGTTTTTTGTTTGTTTGTTTGTTTTAGTATTTTTTTTAATTTTTATTATTTTTTTTGTGTGTGTGGGTAAAAATCAAAATTTTCACAGTACATACCAATATTTGCAAAATGATATATAAATATATATACATATATGTGCATTTGCTTACAAAAATGTTATTTATTTATATATATATATATATATCTTAAGAGGTGCTTAGATTACCCAAAATATTACACGGAACCCACTGGGATTCCCATGTTGCCCACCTCCCACACCTCCCACCACATCCCACACAAATATCTCCCACAAGTGTGGCCCACCACCCTCAATGGACTTACACATCCTGGGGCCTTGCCACCAACCCTAGACCACAGTTCACAACATAGACCACACTCTCTCCCACACAATTCTGAGTGGTGTGTGCTGATTTAAAATGGCCTACATCCATTGCCACAACGGTACTCAGGACAACCTCCAAATCCCAAAGAAACCCCTGTATTTCAACTGCTCGTCCCCTCCCTGCCCCAAAAGTGTCAAGTGGCCACTGTCTCCACCTCATTGTTATAATTTCTTCCATTGCTAGAATCACCATATGTGAACAACAGAATACCATCAAGTCCACTCTAGTCCATAGTTCTATTAGTAGTTTTGTGACCTTAGACTTGTCAAGCCTCTAGCCTCATCTGGAAATGGAGCTAAATAATACAACCCTATTTACAAAATCAAATGTTTGGATCAATTAAATGCACATAAAAATGCTTTGTAAATGGAAAGACACCATGCAAATAAGACATGTTAGTATGGTTTTATTTCTAATTCTTCAGGTCTAACATAATTACATACAGTTTTCCAGGAATAGACACACTAGGGACTTAATAAAGGAATGTAGGGAGAGGATCTGATTCTAGAGGGTATCCACTGTCCAAGTTTTCCAGGGGTGCTATGATGAAGTAGTTGACTTACCAGAAATCTATTGTCTCACAGTTCTTGAGACTGCAAACGGGAATCAAGTTGTCCTCAGGGCCATGCTTCTTCTGGTCTGTAGGATTCTGGTAGTGGCTTGCTGGTCATCCACGGCATTTCTTGGCTTGTGGCTTAATTCAATCTCTAACTCCATCACATGGCTGTCTTTTTCAAATTTCCTCTCCTTATAAGGACACCAGTAATATTAGATTAGGATCCACCCTAATCCAGTTAGGACTCATCTTAACTAATACCACCTTCAAAAATCATATTTCCAAATAGTATCACATCCACAAAACTGGGGATTAGGGCTTGAACATATATCTTTAGGGGGAACATGATTCAATCCATAGCACCCAGGAATACTCATATCTTACCATGGCCATCCCACTCAATTTGAGAGTCTCCTGAGAGAAAGACATGTATGGAAAAAGAGGCAAAGCAGACAAGGTGACATTTTTACTGTCTGGGGTTTCAGCCACAGACCCCATTGCTAAACACTGTAAGCTGGATTTCAGGAAGCAAATTCTTTCTACCTCAGGTAGAAATTTTCCTTCTGAAAAGGGATCTATAAAATTGTGAAGACTTGAACTGACCAGAAGATTCAGTGGACACAATTTTCTGTGACTCATTTCTGACCATTGCTTTAGTATCACATTCTGGTAGTTCTTAGAACTCTGCCATGCAGTTACCACAAATACATTCTACCAAGTCGTTCCATCTATACAACCGTGCTAGAGTGTATTTTGAGAACGGAAAAACCTACGTTTAAAAGGCAATTGAAAAAATTATTCTGGAATGGAAGTGGGAAAGAGACATTTGTATTTAAAGAACTCTTTGGGGGAAGAGAAGTTTAAAAAGTCCTCTTAAATTTTTCATTATTTTTCTCTAAGCTCTCAGACTGTTTGACCCAGTCTGTGTCTTTGAAAAGAAAAATTCTAAAGTGGGTAGAGAAGATCTTTAATATCCAGATCAGTGCCAATTTCCTAAACTATGTGCTTTAATCTCACTGCCATTCTGTCTGTCTGAGCAGGTGCTCCAGTGGCCTCATCTTAAGAAGTCATAAGACTCAGTAAGGAGACAAACTGATAAAAGAGTTATGCTTCTTTCATCAATACATAACATAACCCTTAGTAACTAATGGTGAGTAAAGAAACACTTACAATAGACTATCCGTAACTATAAATTTCTTTACAGATATGAGTTTGAACTCTATTCTTTAATGTGTTCCAGGGTTTAAATATGACTTTAGAGCAGAGGTTCTTAACCAGAGGTCTGTGAGCTTGAGTTGAAATTCAAAAAAAACACTATTCTTGTGGGGACATGTTGGTGCGAGCATGATATATTTATTAAATAATACAAAATATAGTGTGGACTTAGTAAGGGGCCTGTGTTTTTCACCTGACTGGTAAAGGAGTCCATGGAACAAAAGGTTAAGAGCCCCTGCTGTAGAGTGACAATCAACCCTGTGGATTTTTTTTTCTTTTCAATTTCTATATTAATTCAATTTTCCTCATCTGTAGTCTCATTCTTAGGTCTTTAAAAAAGAGTACTTGGAAAGAGAGTAAACCACAAAGAAAGACAATCTTGATATGTAATATGCAATAAACAGCAAAGAGAAAGGGATGGTTAATCCTTAAGTGAAAAAGCAACATTGTAAAAATGCTCAAAGAAGATTTCTTTTACTCATAAATAGATCATATTCAAAGGGATATGTACCATCAATATGAGCACTTTAAAAGATTGTATATAATCTCTTCTCTGAATTGACGTTTAGAATCAGGTCCCCCATCCCCCACCCCCATCCCCCGGCAACCCATGGCCTCCAAAGATATAAAAAGTGACCATATATTCCACAGTCAGACCTGGAAGTTCAATTCTGATCAGAGTTTGTATCTTTTGAGATAGTAGATTTCTATGAGCAATATGACCAGTTTAAAGTTACTCCCTAATCTTGGTCTATTGATTCTAATTCAATCCAATTGATTATAATTCAATCTAATTGATTATAGTAGAAATTATTAACACAGTACCAAAATTTTACTTTATGTAATATTTATAATATATCGCAGTTATATCATACTTTTTATTTTCTTTAAAAATGCCTAGATTGAAATTTATAGAGGCCCCAGCTACATAATGCTAGGCAAATAACATAATATCAGTCTTTTGTAGAAGACATAGAATACCATTATTGCATGTCATAGCAATATAGTAGTTGTCTATTTACTCATATGGCTCCCTACTTTAACTCACTGGAAGAAAAGATAGTGTTTTATTTGAATTTTTAATATTGGGGCTTATCAGAGTTTTGGACAATTGGTAGGCACCTAATGGACATATGAATTAATGAGGTTTTTATTATAAAGACATGAGGAAAATGGATTTATAAAATGGGATATTGTCCACAGGAGGATATATTTGATCAAGAGAAAAATAGTAATGGTGATTGAGTGTAGCGGAATAGGCACAAAATGGAAAACAATCAGCAGGACTGTGCCCTAAACTGTGCTTGTGTTCCAGTGGTGGGCAACGTGTGAATATGCACTATCTGCTTAGTACAGATGATACAGCCCTGGTGGAACTGAATCTTTGAGATTAAATTAATTGATAAAATCTATGACATTCAGAGTTTTCTATAATTTGGGAAAGAACTTACTTTCAATATGTGAGAAATTGAAAGACCAAGAAAGAGGGTTGGTGACCCCTACAGTAAAAATAAATTAATTTGGATACTACAAGCATTCAGAAGATCCATGTTAATTGTATGACTGGTTAAGCAGTTTGAATTCTCCTCAATGACGAAGACTAAAAGACTGATCTAGCAACTTTGGGAGTTATGTTGTCTTTAACAAGGTAAGTTTCAAATCTGTTTGGAGGGGGGGTAAAAGAAAATAAAAATAGAAAAAATAGAAAGAAAACCCTAGTGATCCATGTGTAGTACATGAAAAACAGATTTCTGAGGGATGGAAGCCAGCGAGGGAAACAGGCAGTTCAACCTCCCACAAGGAAAGAGGTAAGACAGTCCCCATTCCCACAGTCTTAAACCCTGTGCAGAGCTGTTCTCTATCGATATTAGAGCACTTATGTGTACATTTCAGCAGCAGTCCCAGTACCTGGGAACAAATGGCAGAACATTATTTCACTCTTCTGAACAGAACCTAACAATTTAAACAGCAGGAGTTCAAGTGCTTTATCAACAGCATGCTACCATTCAAGCTAAAAAATAAATAAATAAGAAAGAGAAAAAGAATAAAAGTAAATCCTCAAAAAACAAAACCCCTTAAGGAATGTAGTATGAGTGTTTAATGAACTGTGCCTTTGTAATAAAAAAGGTATCACAGCATGCAAAAAGATGGCAGTCATTCAGAATGGCAGTGACATTATATTTTTGCCTTTTTGAGATTCCACATATGCCCTATACTTTATTCTACATCCTGTGTAGTATCTCAGAGTACACCATTTAGAAATTAATTGCTTCACTTGGGTTGCTTAGGCTGAACTTTGATATTTCACCTTTGGTCTTCATACAGGAGAATCATAATGATTCATCTTCCAAAGTCACTAAGCCATGAGTACTAGAAAATTGTCACAAGATCACCAGATTGACTCTTTGCCAAATATGAGTCCTACTGTCACTGCTGAATTCAGACAGTGTTCTTGCCTAAATTTCTGAAATTCCATGGTAAATTCAGAGTTCATAAAGCCACTCTAAATTTTACAAGGATATAGAAACAATTAAAATATCCAGAACAAATCAGAAATTCTGTTTAAAACCCAGATTAGTGCTCAGTACACAGAAATCTTGGGTTTGCAACAAATGTAAAAGAACATCCAGTGATTTTCACGTTGTGTTAAATTGTGCTTTGACCTTTAAAGTTAATACTTTTGCATCATCCTATAGATTGATTATTTTATAAATATCTGTGCTTTCAACAAGTACCTCAGAATGAGAGGCATTAGAATTCAAGACAAGACCCACCTCCTTACTTTGAAGAACTAATTGTCTATTTGAAGGCCAAGATATTGGTACTTATAATAAGAGCATACATGACATTAAGC
This sequence comes from Tolypeutes matacus, assembly GCA_026826555.1. Classification (NCBI taxonomy): domain Eukaryota; kingdom Metazoa; phylum Chordata; class Mammalia; order Cingulata; family Chlamyphoridae; genus Tolypeutes; species Tolypeutes matacus. The sequence continues at coordinate 21,366,384 of JAKSZT010053770.1, forward strand.
AGTACAAGAAATATCAGCAGACAGAGTAAAGTCAAGAGCTAGATGAATAATTAAGTGAATAAATACTACAAGTTCATTATTAGGAAAAGAGTTGAAATGAGCTAGAATCAGAAATGGATCTTGAAAGGTAGTTAATGTTTGGATGGGTAGAGGTAAAAGAAGAATGCCAAATAAAAATGAGCCTGGTTTGTATGGTGACATGGAAGGGACAAAACAGCTTTCAACTTATGGTATATAAGGAATGTTCTTGGAATTAAGATTTGAAAGCAAATTGGATTTAGATTGTAAGGCAACTGAAATGTCAGCTTAAGATGTGAATTTTAGGAGCAGATGTGTCTCAAGCAGTTGGGTGCCCCTTTCCCACATGGGAGGTCCTGGGTTCAGTTCCAGGTGACTCTTAAAGAAGACGAGCAGATGCAATGAGCTATGCAACAAGCCGATGCATGAGCAGACACAATGATCAGACACAATGAACAAGGAGCAGATGTGGTTCAAATGGTTGGGCACCCGTATCACACATAGGAAGTCCTGGGTTCAGTTCCTGGTGCCTCCTAAAGAAGAAGAGCAGACAATGAACAGGCAAAATGAGCAGACAGCAAGCACACAGACGAGGAGCCATCTCAAGGAAGGGAAAAGAAAAAGAAAAAAACACACATGAATTTTAACTTTATGAACTCACATCCTACCTTGACCTATAATGATTTGTGGTAGCTTACAAGGTGGAGATAACCAAGGAAATAACATTATTTACACTTCAGGGAAAATGAGTCAAAGTGAAAAATAAGGTTGTAAAAAGGTAAGATGTATCAAGAGAAGAACATTTGAGAAGCATTATATGACTTGTTAGATATTTGTTAAAAGTGATGGACAAAATTAAGTTTTAAGATTTTTACTACTACATACAAAGAAGGAAAATCATACAACAGATTAAGTATTATAATTTGCTAATAAGCCAAATATTCAGGAAAATTGCAATAGACAATGAGACTAAAGGCCTCAAAAAGAAGTCAGTGGGTAATATGGTAAACAGCATCCTCAACAATCTGGCAAAATCATCAATATGCAATTTCTTATCATATCTTTTCCTATAAGGCCAATGATAGCATGACAAAGCACAATGGAGGAAAAACAATTCTTTGAGGAAGGCTGCCATCCAGATATATTTTTCACTGTTTGTATGGCTTAATCTGGGAACATGGGGTGAAATATTTTTAACTTTGTGCTCTAGACAAGTAGGAACCATCACTTTGGAACTCTTTCATCTGTCAGCATATGGACATTGCTGTTATTTTTCTTTCAATCCTAGCTCAGGAAAAAATACAATTCTTTCTCATGAAAAGAGCATTTTTTCCCTCCATGAGTTGCTAACAAACTCTTGAAGGAACACAAGTTTTAAGGCAAATAAATGCAGGGTAGCAGAACCCATCTATCAGAACTTGGAAAGCTTTCACCTAGAAAGACAGGTAATTGGTTGTTAGGAACACTATTTTCCTTCAAATTCATGATGAAGGTTAGTGTTTACTTCATACCCCTATGCATAATGTGAAGGTCTGCCTGTTGGAGATGGCAGTCCTTTCTGAAGAAGGTGCTCTTGTAAAGGCAATGAGGGAAATAGGTCATGAATTAATATTATTGTTTACCAAAAGTTTCATGACACCTGCCAACAATATACCCAAAGAAAGCTTTTCTCAGTCCTTCACTTTCATGACTGGGGAATTAAATAATATATTTCACAAAGAAATACTACATACTCTAATAATTCTATCTTCTGACATCTGCTGTATGCATATCTTTGTTAGCCAAAGACATGCCACTTGTCAGGTATAAGTGAATCTGGGTATATAAAAATGCAAATATGCTACTTTACATTAGGAAGATGTAAAGGGCTTTAGCAGAAATTGACAAAAGTCACCAAATATAAATCTTAATATTTACCCTAAAATTGACTATTTAAAATTAATTTTTTTTTGCCACAGAAATTGCTGTACAGCTATAAACTGAACATGATATCTAACTTACCTGAATTGTGATATACATTTTGTTAATCTGACATGTTTTGTTAAAAAACTTTCTATTTTGAAATACTTTCAAACTCTGGCTTTGGTATTAGGATGAGTTATGTTGGCCTCATAGAATGAGTTAGACATTGTTCTCTCCTCTTTGAATTTTTGGAAGAGTTTGAGCAGGATTGGTTTTAATTCTTCTTGGAATGATTAGTAAGATTCACTTGTGAAGCCATCTGGTCATGGACTTTTCTTTGTTAGGAAAGATGACTGATTTAATCTCTCTTTACTTGTAATTGATTTGTTGAGGTCTTCTGTTTCTTCTAGAATCAGTGTGGATTATTTGTGTGTTTCTAGGAATTTGTCCATTTCATCTAAATTGGCTAATTTGTTGGCATTCAGTTGTTGACTTTTTATTTCTGTGTCAGTAGTAATACACTCCTCATCTCATTTCTGATTTTATTTGCATCATCTCTATTTTTTCCATTGTCAGTCTAGCAAAAGATTTGTCAATTTTATTGATATTTTCAAAGAACCAACTTTTGGTTTTGTAATTTTTTCTATTGCTTTCATTTATTTCTGCTTAATCTTTGTTATTTTTCTTATTATTTGTTTGATTTGTTTGTTCTTCTTTTTGGAGTTCCTCCATCTTTGATTTTAGCTTTTTGTTCTTTTTTCTTTCTTTATATTTTCTTGACAGTGAAAGATTTTTTTAAACTTTCATCCAAACACACACTTTTTCTTAGAAAAAGACATAAAAGCATGCACATTGATAGCATTGTGATAAAGAAAAACTAAGTAATAACAATTGTTACTGTAATAAATAATAACAATACAAACAAAAGCTTAAATGACATTATGTGGAAAAGGTTTACAGGTAGTCATAGGGCTCTGAATTTTAGAAAATAATAATTCAAGTCAAAATCAATGCATGTTAATGACAAGCTTCTACTTTTCCAAAGATTTTGATACATTTTTTAAACTAAAAATATTGTATAGAACTTTTGTGAGAAGAATATCAGTATAGTCAGAAGAAACACAATGTTCAAGGTGATCTTAACGCAGATCACTATGCCTTCTTAAAATCAGTTATATTCCACATAGTTGCTATGACATTGCTTCTTAAAATTTAAAGTGAGAACATACCCATGATGTTCAAAATAAGTAGCAAAACTTACACTTATTTTGATCTAGTTAGAAATAACTTCTAACTTTAGGTCTGTTAAAAATTATATTCAACAAAGTCATATTTATCTCAATTTCACTTTACGGTAAGAGTAAATTACAATTTAGCATGAGAGCAGTTTTCAAAAGTTTTGCTTATGTCCCCATTCATAAATAAACCTATTGTACCTGTAGAAATGTGTGTACATGAATGTGTATATAAATATACATAAGAATATGTGCATACTAATTCACATACAACTTTTCAAAGGTGCTTCCTGAAGTGGTTTACTTTCTGGTTTTGGAAAAGTAGTAAAACACAGTCAGACAAAAGTTCCCTTAATTAATTTTTTCACTTTGTTTATCATGATTCAATTGGTGTATTTAATCTGGTCACTAATATAACAATTCCACAGCAAAAATCTGTTGTTAGCAGTAAGCAGAAATGGTAAAGAAGTTAAAATTATAAAACAAAAGCAGATCACACTTTTTTTTTTAAAGCTTATCTTCCATTGGGATATATCATTCCATGATTAAAACAGTTAATTTGGTTTTGGAACATAGTTCTCGTTTTGAGATGATACATGGTAATCATGTAGCCCCATTAAAACTAATGGGAAATAAACAAATTCATTCAGTCCTGATGAATTAAATCTGTATTTCACTGACGAGCATGTGAATTTCTTGACATAAGAAAAACACAAAATGTCTTTGTAGTAGCTGATGAAACTTTGTTTTAAGATCTTAAAGAGTTCAACTTTAAAATAAGACAAATACTGCTTGGCTATGCATTTCTTCACTACAAGTCTACTGTGCAAGCCATTGAGCAGCACCACTTAATTTAATCCACATGAAAAGGACTAGAATACAGTGGAAATCTACCATGACAACATAAAAAATAGTTTTTGGGTTAAATATTTTGCTAAATCAGAATAATAGAGAAAAGGCACATGCCAGTAAATCTAGTCAGTACTTTTGAAAGACTCCTTTTACCTCAAATGTCTCTGGACTCTGGGTCCAATGAAGTTCACACTGATTGTATTGATATTAAAATAAATAACAGGAAACCTTAATTTCTCAAGTACTTATGGCACAGATTTGCAAAGTGCTAACAGTACAGTGAGAATCTTCAAAATGCTGGGCAATGAATCAGTCACAATATTAACTTAAACTTAATTTTCATATTTTATACATTCTTTTGTATAGACTACAGAGTAAGTAAATTAAGTTGTTTCACTAAATATTAGAAATGTTCATTATTTTGCAAATATAGAGTGAAATAAGCTAATAATGCAATATAATAAAAACATGTGCTAAACAGAGTTTTGTGCCCATGAACACTGTTTTCCCCTTTCCTTGAACACCTTGATAGTTAAATACAATATCTTTGATTGACTTGGAGAAACTAAGCAAAAAGCAAAATATTACATAGTTGCATGATACTAAATGCTTTACTGATAAGATTTGGGGACCAGCAAAGTTGTAAAAAAAAAAAAATTCAAAATAACAAAAATAGTGAAGTATACTGCAAGTTAATGTTTGTTAATGCAGCCATCTGAATTATATATCAATAACAAATCCTAATAATCTTCTGAAGTTGATATTAGTTCATGGGAAATGCAAAGTATAGCATAAACTCCATTTAGCTTTCATCTTTCCAGCAATTTCAGTTACAAAACTTGTAAAACCATATGCTTGCCGAAGACCCATTGCATATAGGCTTTAGTCACAAATTCTATTTTATCCAAAGTTCAATCAACAAGGCTTTATTTACACTTATTAAATTCAGGAATAAGTTGAAGTAATATGCAGCCACCAATAATAGACAATTTGCACATTCCACTGACTGAAGACAGCTACTCGTTAATGCTTTAATACTAACCCATAAGCAGCCAATTTACAGTCCCATGTATCCACGTTTTTATATGTAGTTTCCTTCCAGCCTCCGTCATAAGCATATTAGCAATCAAACCACTTAAGATCAATAATGATGGTAAAGTCTTCTTGAGACTTAGTTAGGAATTAACACTTTTCGCAGGAAATTTGTTTCTTCTTTCTGAATCCAGAGAACCGTATAATTCTATAAGCAATCTCTTATTTCAAAACATTCATGAAGCCATTTTCTCAAATATGCTTGCTCTTCTGGGACATTTTTTTTTTTTTTTTTTTTTTTTTTTGTCTTTATGATCAATGTGAATATGAATTTTTGGACATTCTTTGCAGAGAAATTGAGTCATGGATGGTGCTTCTTTTCACTGCCCTTTATCGTCCACAGTCCCTTCATAAGCCACTGTAACATCATAAATTGAATCTAAATAATTCTTCATAGACTCAAAAGCAATATGAGAGTCCTTTACTTATGGTGTCAGCACATGTTTCAATACTGCAAAGCTTTCTTGAGCAGCAAATGTGTGACTAGCTGAAAGGACTTTTGTTAGTTCTGGATTATACCTGTTACCTCTAGAAAAATCACAAGAAGCAATGGAGTTCCTGCATTCGTGTGGCTCTGCAAGATGTTTCTCATTTCTTTTTCACTAAATCTGGCACTCTGCTTTACATAGATTCCTCCATGTTATGAAAAATAACACCTATACAATGGAAGCCATTTTAAACCCGGCTTTCAGCACATAGCGCACATGTCCGTGAGTATTCTGCCTGATGGCCAAGATATCAGCAACAATCCCGTCAACTGTGCTTTGATGATTTGATGAATATATTATATATTCTTTGTTATTTGGCAAATCCCCATATAGAAATATCTGCACCCTGGTATAAATCTCAAAGAAGAAGAGTATCATGCTCTGGCAGATTGGCAGATGCAGTAGGGCCAGTCGACCACCACTTTATAGAAGCGTGAAAGCATCCTCCTGGCCCTGCAACCCAGGATGTAGGTGGGAGCAGTGCCAATGAGCATGGCCCATCAGCAGCATTGTAGCTGATCCAGTACAGTGGAACACCAGGGAGAGCAGGATCTTTCAGCCTCTGCACTTGCCAATTCCTGCGGCTTCCTCCTCCTGCCACGGCAATTCCCCAAACCATCCGACTCACCCTAGGCAAGCAAGTGGCCAAGTGTGATCACTGAGCCCAGGACAGGCTCTGCTTCTTCTTCCTCACCTCCCCCAGTCACCCTCTTTCTTCTTTTTTAATGTAAGCATTCAGGGCTATAAATCCCCCCTTAGGACTGCCTTCGTTGCATCCCATAACTTTGTGTTTTGTTTGTTTTTGTTGTTGTTGACAGCTCTTTTTATTTATTTTAATTTTTTTTATTTTTTAAAAGATACTTAGATTACATAAATGTTACACAAAAAAATAGGGACTCCCACATGCCCCACTCCCCACACCTCCCACACCCTCCCACATAAACAACATCCTTCATCAGTGTGACACATTCAATACAATTAATAAACACATTTTGAGGCATTGCCACTGAGCATGGATCACAGTTCACCCTATAGTCCACACTCTCTCCCATACAGTTTTGCATGTTATGGGATGATATAAAATGGCCTATATCTGTTGCTGCAATGACATTCAGGACGATTCCCAAGTACTGAAAAAGCCCCCATATCACAACTGTTTTTCCCTCTCCCTGCCCCCACAGCTTCCAGTGGCCACTACCTCCACAACAATGTTGTAATTTCTTCCATTGCTATAATCACAATATGTCTACAGTAGAATACCAGTAAGTCCACTCTAGTACATAGTTCATTCCCCAATCCTGAGGATTCTGGGATGATAATGTCCACTCCAACTCTAACTGAGGTGGGGCTTCAATCCCATAAAGTCTATGGATGGGACTCTCTTGCTTGCAGTTGTAGGCTCTCTCATTTCCTTGGTATAGTGGTTGTCAATCTTCACCTCCTTGTTAGTTGTCCTGGGTGAGACAAATGAACTGGAGAGTAGGTGTTGCAACTCTGCTGAGGATCCAGGCCCAGCTGGCACATGGACAGCCCAAAGATTCCAGTCTCTTAGACATACACCTACAAACTCCAGCACCAATTATAGGTTTTAATAGACAGATGAGCCATGTGTAGGGAAGCCATAGTTGAGTCCAACTCTGTCAGTCTCAGGAGTACAAACTCCAAAGTAGGGCCCACTAGCAAGGCACCAAACTCTGGAACTATCTTCCCTGATCATAGGACTTGGGTATCTCCAGAGCCCTCAGGAGCCCCAGTATCCACTTTGGCAACCTATGAGATCCTGCTGAGATGTGCATAAGTGTTACTCTGGGATGACCTCCCGACTCACTTTGAAGTCTGTTATCCATATGAAATCATTTGTCTGTACCTTTCCCCCTTTTATTCAAAGTCTTTTCCCAGTTGCATTGCTAGTTGGTGCTTGGTAGTAATCCCTCAGTGCCAGGGAGGCTCATCCCCGGGAGTCATGTCCCATGCTGGGGGGAAGATAATGCATTTATATGCTGAGTTTGGCTTAGAGGCCATATTTGAGCAACAAGGAGGCTCTCAGGAGACAACTCTTAGGCACCCCACAATACTAGGCTAAGTTTCAATTTCAAGAGCAAAGGCTTATAAACATAGTCATCAATATCAAGGGCCCATCAATGGATCATCCTCCTTCACCACTCATTGCCCCTGCACTTGAGGGATTGATGCTGCTCTATTACAGAATGTGGCAGAGCTCTCCAGGATGGAAATTGAATATTCTCACAGTTATTGTGTGAGTCTCCACCCATGGTGAAAATGCTCCATGAACATTTGAACATATTTATATATACTATATGCATGCCCAGGTGAACTTCTTCCTATATATCCCCCATCACTGACACCCCACACCAATGATCCTCCCCTGCCCCAGTTGTAACCCTTCTGTGATCCAAAGCTTATTCAAAAATGAAGCCAATAAAATAGCCAAATACAATTAATAGGAAAATTAAATAATAATAACGGGTTTAAATATAAGAAATAAAATACATGAAAACTTAAAAAAACTAAAAATTAAATTAAATTTTAAAATTAGGGTATTAAAAAATAATGAAAAATATTTTTAAAAAATTTTTGACATTGTGTCTTTCATCACTGTAATATCTGGTGTCCTGTATGTACAGTGACATTTTCTTCCATTTATTCCCCAGTGTCTTACTTTTTTTTCATTTTGTTTTCAAGGAAGTTTTAGGTCACAGTCAACTCACAAACAGAATAGAGGGGACTCCCATATACCCAACATTCTCCCCCTTCTCCCCTCTCCCATATTAATACCTTTTTTAATGTGGGTGGTACCTTTGTTACAACTGATATACAAATAGTGAAACATTGCTACTAACCATGGTCAATGGTTTACACCACGGTTTACATTTTAGACCATACACTTTTATAAATTTTGATGATATTTAATATGGCCTGTGTCCATCATTGCAAGATCATGCAGAATACTTCCATTGCCCACTATATACCCCCTGTTTTATTTATTCTATTCCTCCCTCTTCCTCCTTTTGGGACCCACAGTGACCCCCCGGTTTCACTCCTTGGATGAAACCATAGTCACTTGCAACAACACTGAGGTCTTGACACACTGGTTTGTCTTCCCCTATTAGGAACTGCCCATGCTCTTGAGAGACTCCCACCTCTCTGTTTGTGAATATATTGGTGATCCCCAGGATGGGAGTCCAACTCCTTCCCACTCATTATGTGGGTCTCCACCCACTGATACAACATATTATAACAAAATGATCACTCACATACTCCCTAGAAGCCTGCTCCAGGTGCACCCTGTCTGAATGCCCCCTCCACCCCATCCAAGACACTAAACCAGTAACACTTCCTTGTCTTATTGCCATAAGAGCATTCCCAACTTTGTACTTTCAACCACATACCCGCCAATCCCCAGTGTTCACCTAGTCCCTCTCCCAACCCTCCCCCCAGTTCACTAGACCTTCCAACCCAACCTCCCTAATCTACTCACCTGTCAAACCTGCACTACCCAACCCAAAAATATCACTACACTCCTGTCATATCCCTTCAATGCTCAACTACATGCTTTCACCTTATCATAGATTACATATGGGTGTTGGCTCACAACATTCTTCTCCCTTTCTATTTCCTGTAAACCTATCTTCCAGACAATAGCTTTCTGAGTCTGCTCAGTTTGCTTAATTCATATCAGTAAGGTCATGTAATATTTGTCCTTCAATTCCTGGCTTGCTTCACTCAATGGAAGGTCCTCAAGATTCATCCATGTTATCCCATGTGTTAACACTGTATTCCTTCTTTCAGCTGAGTAATATTCCATTGTATATATGTACCACATTTTGTTTATCCATTCATCTGTTGATGGGCATTTGGGTTGTTTCCAACTTTTGGCAATAGTGAATAATGCTGCTATGAACATTGGTGTGCATATATCTGTTCGTGTCTTTGCTTTCAATTCTTCTGTGTGTATTCCCAGTAGTGGAATTGCTGGATCATATGGCAGTTCTATAGTTAGTTTTTTGAGGAACTGCCAAACTGTCCTCAATAATCGCTGGACCATTCTGCATTCCCACAAGCAGTGGATGAGGGTTCCCATTCCTCCACATCCTCTCCAACACTTATAGTCCTTTGTTTTTTTAATAACCGCCATTCTAATGGGTGTAAGATGGTATCTCATTGTAGTTTTAATTTGCATTTCCCTGATAGTTAGTGATGTTGAGCTTCTTTTCATGTGCTTTTTAGCCATTTGTATTTCTTCCTTGGAGAAGTGTCTTTTCAAATTGCTTGCCCATTTTTAAATGGGTTGTTTGTCTTTTTATTTTCAAGGCGTTGGATTTCTTTATATATGCTGGATATTAGGCTCTTATCAGATATATGGTTGCCAAATATTTTCTCCCATTGAGTAGGCTGCCTTTTTACTTTCTTGTTAAGTTCCTTTGAGGTGCAAGAGTTTTTTATTTTGAGATCGCATTTATCTATTTTTCCTTTTGCTGCTTGTACTTTGGGTATGAAGTTCATGTAACTCTTTCCTATTACAAGATCCGGTAGATGCTTCCTTACATTATCTTCCATAAGTTTTGATATATTGTGGTCTTGTTTTCATTCATCTCAAGTTATTTATTGATTTCCCTTGCAATTTCTCCTTTGATCCATTGACTGTTTAAGAGTGTGCATCTTAACTTCCGCATATTTGAGGATATTCCAATTCTTCATCTGTTATTGATTGCCAGCTTCACCCCATATGGTCAGAAAAGATGCTTTGTATAATTTGAATCTTTTAAAAATTTTGAGACTTCTTTTATGACTCAACACATGGTCTACTCTGGAGAATGATTCATGTGTATTTGAGAAGAGTGTATATGCGTCTGTTTGGAAGTGCAATGTTCTGTATATGTCTGTTAGGTCTATTTCATTTATCATATTATTCAATTTCCCTGTTTCTTTATTGATCTTCTGTCTAGATGTTCTATCTATTGATGACAGTGGTGTGCCAAAGTCTCCAACTATAATTGTATAGGTGTCTATTTCTACCTTCAGTTTTGCCAGTGTTTGCCTCACGTATTTTGGGCACCACGGTTAGGTACATAAATGTTTATGATTGTTACTTCTTCCTGAGGGCTTGTCCCTTTTATTTATATATAGTGTGCTTCTGTGTCTTTTATAACAGCTTTTAACTTAAAATCTATTTTGTTCAATATTAGTATAACTACCTCAGGTCTTTTTCTGCCAATCTTTTTCTTTTGATTAGGGAGTTTAATCCATTAACATTCACTGTTATTACTGTAAAGGCAGTACTTACTTCAGCCACTTTGGCCTTTGGTTTTTATATGTCATATATTTTTGTTTATGTTTTATGTCTTTTTTCCTCTATTGCAACCACTTTTTCTATATAGCTTATCTTTTATAACTCACCCCTTTCTCATTTTCATTTCTGTATATTTTAAAAATGCTTTCTTTGTGGTTACCCTGGGGTTTATATTGTACCACCTATATCTATAACCCACTACTTTGAAAATATACCAACTTGGCTTCAATAACATACCTATTCTCTGAATCTTCATTTCTTCACAATACTCCAAGTCATTCTTTCCTGTATTTTCCTTTCAACCTGTTGAACTTCCTTTAGTAATTCTTGTAAGGCAGAGATTTTGTTGATGAACTCTCTGTTTAAGTTTATCTGTGAGTATTTTAAATTCTCCCTCATTTTTGAAGGATGATTTTGCCAGATAAAAAAATTTTGGCTGGCAGTTTATCTCTTTCAATATCTTAAATATACCATACCACTGTCCTCTCACTCAGTGCACCTGATGAGAAATCGACACAGTCTTGTTGAAGATCCCTTGTATGTGACAAATCACTTTTCTCTTGTTGCCTTTGAAATTCTCTCCTTATCTTTAGCAGTTGACATTCTTATTAATATGTGTCTCGGATTAGGTCTGCTAAGATTTATTCTGTTTGGAGTACATTGAGCCTCTTGGACATGTGTATTTGTGTTTTTCATAAGAGTTGGGAAGTTTTCATCCAGTACTTCCTCAAATATTCTTTCTGCCCTTTTCCCTTTCCTTGTTTTGGGACACCCATGACATGTATGTTTATGTGCTGTCACTTAAATCTCTGAGACACTGCTCAATTTTTTCTATTCTCTACCTGTTCTTCTGACTGTATGATTTCAATTGCCTTGTCTTCTAGTTCACTGATTCTTTCTTCTACATATTAAAGTCTGCTGTTTTAGTCTCTACTATAGTGTCCTTCATTCCCATTATTTCTGTTATGTTTCTTTCTATACTTTCAAATTTTTCTTCAATGTCACACATTGTCTTTTTCATATTCTTTATCTTTTGATGCATATTATCCTTCACTCCCTTGAATTAATTTAGGAGATTTGTATGAACATCTTTGATTAGTTGCTCCAAACTCTATGTCTCTTCTGAATTTTTAATTTGGTCCCTTGACTGAACCATATCTAACTGTTTCTTAGTATGGCTTGTAATTTTTTGCTGATATATAAGCATCTGATTCTCTTGATGAGTTAACACTAAATATCAGTTTCTCCCTCTTGTCTAGGGTTTTATTGTTTATTGGCTTTGTGTTAAGTTTCTTCTTTGATGCTTGGTCCAACTTATTCTGGATCCTTAGAATAGTGCGAGTTTAGCTGGCCAGATTTTCTCAGCTCTTATTCATCTGATTCTTGTCCTGGATATGTAGTACAATTTTTAAGATTGCACTTTTTGTGCAATTGTTTCACCTCCAAGAGGAAGTTTCCTTTCCTTTATTTCTTCTCCAGAAATATTGGTCTATTCTGTTTGTTTTTGTGAGAATTTTCTCCCATGTTTCTATGATTTGTTTAACTTTCTACCTCACTTGGTGCACCTTTTTCCTTATACTTTTAAGTTCTGGGACCCTGCATCTTACAGCAGTTCTGCTTAATGCCCCTCCCTTTATTTCTCTGTGAAGCTTTTCTGCCTCTGATTTATTCTCTCTTAGGTTACCCACCATGAGAAGTCAGATGGGGTCAATCCAGAAAGGTGGGTCACTACAGAAAATTCTTTTTTGTATTTAGGGAATTCCACAACAGTAACTGGATTGAGTGAATGGACCTGGCCACTACTGTTCTGCTGTGTTTTTTCTCATTTATCCCCTTGAGGGGCCCTTTTGTATGTAGCACTCCTAAGAGGCTTGTGTTCTTCCTTGGATCTCTGTAGACTTTGGTCCCTATGCCTGGATATGTGTGGGGTTCTAACTCACTATTGTGATTTCCTCTGTAGTCTGAATCCTTGGTGGGAGGGACTCTGGCTGCAGCCTCTGGGGAACTCACAAGCTTAAACAAGACCAAGTGAGGGGTAATGAAGAGGACCAGCCAGTCTGGGTTGGAAATTTCCTACCTGATACTTTTCTCTTTCTTTGATTAGTGCAGTCCTTCTCCAGCATCTACCATCCTCCAGAGTTTTAGGCAAATGGAATTTGTCCTTATATTCTCTGAATCTCTGGGAGGGGTTTTTTCAGGGGATATCTCATGCTGCCATGTTGATGATGTCCAGCCCATTGCCTTCTTGCTTCCAAGATTTCTGATGAGAAATCATACTTAATCCCCTTGAGGATACATTGTACATGGCATGTTGCTTCTCTCTTATGAATTTTAGAATTCTCTCTTTACCTTTGGCACTCAAAAGTTTGTTACAATATGCAATGGCATGGACCTATTTGAAGCTGTACTATTTGGAGTTCATTGAGCATCTTGGATGTATATTCATATCTTTTATAAAATTTGGAAACTTTTCAGTCATTATTTCTTGAATATTCTCCTTGTCCCTTTCTTTCTTTCTTCTCCTTCTGATACTGCCACAATGCATATACTGATATTGCTCAATGGTGTCCCATAGGTCACTCAGGCTGTGTTTACTTTTCTTCATTCTTTCTTCCTTCTTGTCCTCAATCTTATGATTTCCATTGTCTTATATTCACATTCACTGATTTCTTCTTCTGCCAGCTCTAATTTGCTGTTAAAGTCCTCTAGGAAATTTTAAATTTCTGTTGCTATGGTCTTCTGCTCTGTGTGGTTCCTTTTCTTAATTTCACTCTATCTATTGATATTCTCTTTGTGTTCATCAATTGCTTTCCTGATTTACTTTAGTTCTTTGCCCATGTTTTCCTTTAATTCTTTTAGCATAATTAGGACCACTTTTTAAAAGTCTTTGTCTGGATATCCAAGGTCTGATCTACCTCATTGATGGTTTCTAATGCTTTAAAATTTTCTTTTGCTGGGGTCATCAATTCATGTTTCCTTGTATGTTTTGTAACCTTTGATTGAAAACTGGATATTTTGATATTTTAATGTGTTATCACTGGAATAAGATTGTATCCAGCTAGTGTTATGGTAGAACTTTCTTTGAATGCCAGGAGCTAACAAAAAATAAGAAGGAAAACAGAAAATACCTTTCCCAATCTTTGCAGATTGACCTATGCAAGTGCTCTTCTTCAGAGCTAATCCATGCAAAGAGTTTAGAGAATATCTCCAGACCAAAGTGTAGGGGCCTCCCTGATCCTTTCTGTGCATGTGTCTTCTCTTAGGAATACATGTTTAGCCATAGAAATTCTCCTGTCTGTACAGATACAAGTGTCCCCTCTTCTCTCAGAAACAGTTTTCTTATGGTCTTGGTCACTGCACTGTATGTCCTAGCCAGCAATCCCTTACACCAGTCCATAGCTGCTTTCTATATTCAGGGAAAGTTCTTGGATGGCAAGTTCCTCAGGCCAACACCATACTAACTTCCAGTATGTGCACAAGCGTTACTCTGCTTCCCCCAGAACTGGGACCAGGGATCCATGCACTGGGAGCATGATCAGCTCCACAGCAAGCCAAAGGGAAAGGGAGAGGGCCCAGCCAGGGATCCAGGGGATCCTATCACTTTTAACTAGCTTTTTTATTGATTTGTCACTCGCCCTGTTACTTCAGTCCCTTAACTATATTGTGGAGCATTGAAAAAGATGTTTCTGCCAGTTCTTTTTGGTTCTTCAAAGCCTCTGTAGGGGGATGGGCCCTGAATCATCTCATTCTGCTATCTTCATGGGGGCAGATGTCTCTAGAGCCCTCAGGAGCAACCTTGCTTGAGGCTTTGTTTACTATGGCAGTTAGTGAGATCTGTCTGAGACATGCATAAGTGTAAACTCTGGAATGACCTCCCGATTGACTTTGAAATCTCTTAGCCATAAAACTCTTTTGTATTTAATGTTTCCCCTTTTTCATCAAGGTCTTTTTCCAAATGCATTGGTTATTGGCACTTGGTATTAACCCCACAGTGCCAGGGAAGCTCATCCCTGGGAGTCATGTCCCATGCTGGGGAGAAGGTAGTGAGTTTATTTCTTGAGTTTGGCTTAGAGAGAGGCCACATTTGAGTAACAAGGAAGTTTTTCAGGAGGTAACTCTTAGGAAATATATATTACTAGGCTAAGTTTCAATTTTACAAGAATAAGGTTCATAAGTGCAAGCATTAATAACAATGGCTTGGTGTATTGGTCTGTTTTCTTTTATTAAGCACTACCTGTGTACCCTAGAGATTCTTGTCACTCTATTTGAGAATGTAGCAGGACTCCCCAGAATAGGAATTTAATATTTTGTTGGCTATTGTGTGGGTCTCCACCCACTGAAATAATGACCTCTGATCACATGAACACATTCACATTCCATAGAGGCATGTCCCCAGTGCACCCTTCCTCACATCAGTCCCCACCACTGACATCCTGCACCAGTGACCCTCCCCTGAACCAGTGACACACTCCCACAATTGTATTCTCAACCTCTCCAGAGTTCACCAACTCCTCTCTCCATCCCTCCCTGCAGCTCCATGGATAACCCAACCTACTCACTCAACCCCGCTCACATTTACACTCCAGCACCATCAACTCCACTCATATCATTGCACCACCATCACCTCCATCCACTGCCAAAACACCCCCATCCACTTTATCATAGATTCTGCCCAGATTGAGCATCAGTTCACCACTCTCTACTCCCTTTTTATCTCCTGGTAACCTATCTTCCAGACTCTACCTCTGTGAGCCTGCTCAGTATCCCTAATTTATATCAGTGAGAGCATGCAATATTTGTCCTTTAGTGACTGGCTTAATTCACTCAATATAAGGTCTTTGAGATTCATCTATGTTGCTGCATGTGACAGTGTTTCAGCTGAGTAATATTCCATGGCATGTATATAACACATTTTGTTTACATATTCATCCATTGATGGACATTTGGGTTGCTTCCAACTTTTGGCAATTGTAAATAATGCCACAGTAAACATTGGTGTGCATATATCTATTCATATTTAACAACTAGACAATTATTTTTCATGTAAAAATATTACACGAGGAATTTGGGATTCTACAAAGTATATAACACTATAGAAGAAGATTTAGAAATACTCTTATATGGACTTATTCAAAGTCAATATATTTCCATTCAATGGACTGTTCCACAGCCATTAAAATTTTATAATTTGAAAATATTTATTATATATTTAAAAATGAAAAGAACCTGTGACTACAGTACTAGTCCATTCTATTTATTAACAGACACACATACACACACATGAATTATAAAGAAAAAGGGAAAAATAAACAAAATATTATCATTTAAATAGTTGGTGTAAGAAGTTTTTTAATTCAAATTTATACCTTTCTATATTCTCTACATAGAATATATTTTCCTATATATTCTGAAATCCACAAGTATTAATTACTAACTAAAAACAGTAAAGTAAAATGTTAATGTACAATCAAAAAGTAAGAATTATTCCAAATAACTCATACCCAGGTGGAGAATGTACCCCTTTATTACTTATATTCCTGGCCTGGTAAATTTAAACAAATATATATACATATTAATAATTATGCTAAAAGTATTCTTGTTCTGGGTAAGATGGCTAAGCACACACCACTCTGTCTCCCTCAAGGAATGCTACTATAATGATGGACAGAATGCTTGGAGCAGCTATTTAAAGACACTGAAAAGTAAATAATAGCAGGTACATTAAGGAAGAAGATAAGTATTTGTAACCGTTGGGGAATTTGATATAATTATGAATTCCAAAAATATAATTGGATCATGCTTGTAAACTGATCTGTTAATCTGGGCATGATTAGGTTATGATTAGTGCGTTGAGCCCCACCCCTTGGTGGGTGGGGAATTGAATATAAAAGGCAAGGCAAAGAACAGAGTTGAAGCAGTCTTTTTTTTTTTTTTTTTTTTTTTACCGGGAGGTCCCAGGGATTGAGCCTGGGTCCCTCCATATGGGAGACGGACACCCAGCCATTTGAGCCACATCCGTCCCCCTGAAGCAGTCTTTTGAGGAGCAGTTTTGATGTTGGAAAGAAGGCCCCAGGAGAAGAGAAGCAAGCTGTTCTTCTGATCGTCTACAGCTGACCTTGTGGAGGAAACAGAAGCTAAGCCCAGAGAGAAATGCAGCCCCGGGAAGAAAGGAACCCCAGAAGCCTGAACCCTGGCAAACACCGGCAGCTGTCTTGCTCTAACACATGGCAATGGACTGCGGTGAGAGAAGAAACTTAACGCTTTATGGCCTGGTATCTGTGGACTTCTACCCCAAATAAATACCCTTTATAAAGACCAACCCATTTTTGATATTTTACATTAGCACCCCTTTGGCTGGCTAATACAGTGTTTCAATAACCACTGAACCTGCATTGAATTTACCATTATTTTTAACTCAGGATTTGTGCTATTTGGCCCTGAATATTGAATAGTTGCCAAAGTAGGGGAAGGGGAGTAACTAAAGCTTCAACTTTCTGGCCAGAGGACTTAAAAAGGGAGCCCCAGGGAACCAAAAAGTACTAGGGAGATCATTGAGAGAGGAAAGAGCCCAGTAAAATAACCTACAAAGTTGTATAAAAATTTCTGGGCTTAGGTACAAGCTGTACATATATATATGCGATCTTAATCAGCATATCAAAGACTTTGAGAACTGAACTAATATATATACCACCAACCAGTCCCAGATTGATCACTGAGTGGTACACACAAAGGACAGATCCAAACAGCACTGCACATGTTTTGAAAACTGAACTGGCATTGGAAACGTAGACCACAAAGGTAGGTTGTGATTTTCAGCATAAACCTAACTAGTTTTAATGTCTGCTAAAACAAAATAGTCAACATTCTCCTTAGGATTATAAACACAATCCATAAGTTTTAAAACATAACATTCAAAATGTTCAGGATACATTACAAAATTACTCTGCATATGAAAAACTAGGAATATCTCAACTTGCATAAGAAATGACAATCAACTGACACCAACATCAAAATGACACAGATGCTAGAAATATCTGATAAAGACTTTAAAACAGCTATTATTATTGTTGATCCAACAAAAATAATCATGACACTCTTGAAATGAATGGAAAAATAGAGACTCTCAGCAAAGAAATAGAAGACAGAGGGAAGAAGCAAATAGAAATTTTAAAGCTGAAATACACAATAATAAACATAAAAATTCATTGTCTAGATTCCAGAGCAAAAGGAAGATGACAGAGAAAATAGTCAATAAACTTGAAGAGAGATGAATAGAAATTTTCCAATCTGAACAAGAGATGGAAAAGAGAGGAAAAAAATGAGAAGTATTTAGGAAACTGTGTGTGTGACAATACCAAAAGGTCTAGCATTCATGCAACTGGAGTGCCAGAAGGAGAAAGGAGTGCAAAGCTGGAAAAATATTTGAAGAAGTAATAGCTGAAAACTACATAAATATTGTGAAAGACATAAAACTGTGGATTCAAGAACTTTAGCAAACACCAAACAGGAAAAACCCAGGAAATAAAATGCCAAAAAAAAAAAATTATATTCCAGAATTCTATATCCAGGAAAAATATCATTCCTTATCCAGAAACATCCTAATCAGAGTCCCAAGAAAAAAGAGAAGATATCTATAGCTCAATAATTATAGAATAAATATAAAAAGTGATTAGAGACCCAATATTGAAAAAGGGAACTGGACCAAATTGGATTACTTTAAATTCAATTTAAAACATTAAATTCCAAGATTATTTGAACTATTTCAAGACTTAGGAAAAGATGCTAGTATCTTTAATTAATTTTAAAATTTAGCACAATCTTAATTTCAAAATTTTATCAAGGTAGAACAAAATAGAAAACAATTGGGTAATTCACAGTTAAAAAAATAGATGTATCAATTCTTATTCTAATATCAGCAATAAATCAAAAGAATAGTACTTTATGACCACAAAGGATTAATTCAGAACTAAGCCATTTCAAAATCAGAAAACCTGCTATCATTTTCCCCATGGTAAAAAAGCCATATTATCCTACACAAATGCCAAAACCATGTTTGTCAAAGCATAGACAATTATTCCTGTTATTTTGATGATGATATGAGAAGGAAAGAGTTAGCAGCAACCCTGAAACCAATTGCCTCTCTAACTGCAACTTCTGGGAACAAGAAGGAATGATTTCAATCAAATATCCTACTAAACATGTCAAAGACCACACCTTATGATGAACTTACTCATGATATTTATTCATGAAAAGATAACAGAGTGCTTATATATATAAAATCTTTTTAGGAGGATATATCTGTTCTGTCTCAATTAAATATTGTTAACAAACCTAAAATTTATAGTTTTATGTGGAGCATAGCTCTGTAGAAAATAAAAGATATTTCAGTAATCTATGAATCAAAAAGGTATAAAAAGGAGGTATCCCATGGTTAAAATGGCTCCCTTTCAAAATGTTAGTCCAAAACTAAAACATGTCTTACCTAATTCAAGGAACAAAAGGCATTTTGAGGGAGCTACATCTGACTATCCTAGATGTTTCCAAGCAATGACTATTTTACTTTTGTCTGATTTTTTCCAGATATGTGTTTGAATCATTGGTAAATTTTCAGCTGGTAATATTCTATGATTCATATGAATCTACAAAAATTTCAACCTTTGTGTTATCACACAATAGAATATTTTCCTGGAGATTCAGCAAATACATTAATACAAGAAAGTAAAACATAAAATAAAGAGAAGAAATTAATTTTAAAAACCATGATTAAAAAACTACTTGAATTAACCCAAGAACTCATTACCAGAAAATTTAAATTTACCAAAATCAATAACTTTCCTCCTCTGGGATAAAATTTAGAAATGGATATTAAAATGAAAATTATTTCATAACATAAAAACACTAAAGATATTTAAGAGTAAATTAATAATAAAAGCACAGAATCTATATAGGGAAATTTTATAAATCTAATAGAGAAGAGAAACAAGACCTGAACAGATAGAAATGTATGCCATGATTCTGATTGTAATAATTAATATCTTAAAAATATCAGTTCTCCCCCAAATTATATTAAATTTTAATACAATTCTAATTATTATCCTTCAATGAATTTCTGGATAGGCAGATTAGATCAAATATCTTGAAGTTTATATGGAAAGTAAAAGCCAAGAGGAATATGCAAAAGGAAAAACAGTAAGTAAAGACTTGCTTTACCAGATACCAAAACATACTCTGAAGCCACTTTAATAAAAAAAGAAAAGGTCATATTGATATAGGAAGAAGTATATAAAGCAATAGGAAGTATCAGAAATCAAGAAATAGATCCAGACAAGTATGTATAATTAATATATGAAAATTTCATATAATTCAAGAGGACAATGGTTAATTACTTCATAAATGGTGGTGGCAAAACATACATGCATTTGGAAGAAAATAAAAGAAAGTATAAAAGTTTGTATATTTAAAAAACACTTAAAAACCCTAAAAGGAAATCTTGGTGCTGAAATAAAAATTCCCATGTAGAAGAAATATTTTAAACCATTATTAGAACCAGAAGTTACTTTTAAAATTATTATAATTCACTAAATAAAACTTTTAACACTTTACTATCGTCACCTGCAGTTACTATAAGCAATGAATTAGATCTATAGAAGTAGAGATATATATAAGAACTATTTTTGAAATAATAGCATGATTTACAAAAAGTATATAAAATAAAATTCTATTTTGTATAGCAACAAAAAAATCATGTATATTCACTTGCATATTTATATTTATAAGTAAAAAATACTTAAATAGAATCATATGAAAATTCATAGAGAAAAACACAAAGGGATTATGGTAGGTGTTTAAGATCTGTTGTCTGGTTGGGGGTGAGGAAGATGTTCTTATGACTAAAAAAAAAGTGGGGGAGAGAATTGGGGAATAAAGACTTAGAATTTTTAATATTATTCTTTTAAAAAGTATGTAATACATGATTATATTTACGTTAAATAAAACTATTTGGACCATGGTTTCCAAATAACATATTTTAACAGAAAATTTTGAACAAAGATCTTAACTTCAAGGAGCTCAGACCTAGTCATTAAATTCAATCCCAGAGTTGAAATTTAAGCATTATTTGTTTTTAAGTCTCACCTAGATTCCCTTTCCATCGCACTTATTACGGAGTCAAATGAATAAAGAAAAACAACTTTTAATATGTCAGTTTCTTATATTTTCTTTAGTTGGAATTTTCTTATATGGTTTTTGAATCCCTCACAAAAATAATAGAGTACTGTACAAATAAAGAGGCACTTAAACATTTAAAGTGGATACATTTTCTTATAGTGCTCTTTTTAAATACTTTAAGTAGTAACAGTAATTAAGGCCAAACCCAGTAATAGCAATGTTATAAAATGACCCTGAGTGAAAAGTTGATACTTTGGAGTGGAAAATGTCTAATTACTCTAACTCATTAGGCAGAATTACTATAGTAATTCATTCACAGCTTGATATCACATTATCTGTAATAGGCATAATTTCTAAAGAAGGAAAATGTCCTACTGTCAAGAAGAAAGATGTCATGAAGAACTAAGTTAAATTCCTGCTCTATATAGTTACTCATAGGTGGTTTCCATACTTTATCTCAGCTAATCCGCACTGAGAATTCTCTGAGAGAGAAATAATAATGCTTTCCTCTTTCTTCAGATGAGGACCCAAGGTTCACTAAAGTTAAGAAAAACATCTAAGTCTATAGTGAGTGGCAGAGCAGGCAGGAATTTGAACTCAATACATTCTTCACTTCTATTATCTATTGTTGCCTCTACTAACAGAGAAAAAGTGATTTTTTTTAGGAATGCCAGCATATATATTTTAAAGTTAATTCTTTGTTTTCTGTTTGTTTTTTTGTTTGATTTGAGGGTGAGTTTTGTTTCACCAGTCATCAAACATACCTTAAAAGACAGAAGACATAGTCTTTTTGTAACCTAATAATGGAAATGACATATCAACACTTTTGTTGGATTCTGTCCATTAGAAGTGAGTCACGAGGTCCAAACCACATTCAAAGAGCATAAATACCAGGAGGAGGGTGCCATTGAATGGAATCTTACAGTCTGCCTACCACATCTTTGGATAGAATTAGATTGTATTCTACTGCCAAAAAGACAACTCTTTTGCGTTGCTGTCATTGATAGCATAACAATTGGAATGAAAAAAATTCATTTAATAGGAAAACTTTATTTACCTAATGCTAGTTTTTTTCCGTGATGTTCCCAAATCTGTGCCTCCATTTAAAGATGAGGCATTTAAGCAGCAATTAATGGAAAAAATGGATTATATCCCATTACTTCCACCTGTAGTTGATTATAGAATTAAAAATTGGGGGTAGTATATATTTTTTTTATTTTAAGAAGAAAAATAAAATCTTACCACTATCCTTAATATAGAATGATAAACCCTGGAAGGGGTTTAGACAGCAATTAGTCTAAACCTATTGATTTTAAAAGTGAGGAAATCCAAGGCTTACAAGGGTCAATTGTGTGCATCTCTTCCCAACTCTGCTTTTAGTAACATCTTGATGATAAGGTGAAATCTGCCATCGGGGGAGTGTTCACACCAAAGATATCTGCAAATGTTACAAATAAGGGCTTTTCCCCAGTAATGCAACTGTTAAACATTCACCAGCACACCAATGGCCTATAATTAGAATTCAAGTTTCTGTCCCCTACCCTGTATGCATGTGTTTATCATAAAAACCACAGCTAGTGAACTACTTATCCTATATAATGTTTCAATACTGTTTTATTCTCCTCAACCTGACAGGGACTTTGTAAATGATGTTTCTTCAAAAGTTATATTCAGTCAAACGCACTTTTAATGAAATGCAGGTTTATATACCCACAGTAATTACTATGTCCTGGTAATCTTTGAAAAGATAGAAGCCCATATCCTCAATTTCAAACTGTTTGCCACAAGAAAGCAATTACCCTTATTTAATGTCTTGCTGCTCCAGCTATATTTTTAACACTGCTATACAATGTTAGTCATCCTCACGACTTTCATGTGATCTATATAACAATTAAATTTAAAAGCTTTATTTCTTCATGCGTATACATATTATAGGAAACTCTCTTAATTTAACAAACTATATATTCTGTGGGGTCACACATACAGGTAATAAAAAAAATAAGGAAAACCCCAAATTTAACTTAAAATTAATTTATTTATAAAAAAGTATTTATTTATTTGCCTTATCCTGCCCTAATTTTCATATGCTCATTTCTAGACCATTATTGTATTTAATTGTCACATAACATCAAATAGTCTTTTCTAATTAAATGATAACATATAAAATAAATCTGGAACCAGTAAAAATTGTAAGCTACAAAATTTCACCTCTTTGGTTTCTTCTTGTTTAAGAAAAAATTCACTAAAAATTGTTTATATGTGAAACATAATTTGGTTTGATATTTGGTAACAGTTATCATAGCAGACAGAATACTACATAATGGGTTGGCTTAAACCACAAGAATGTATTGGCTCATTGTTTCAGAGGCCAGAAATCCAAATTATGGCACTGGCTAGAAAGCTGACTCCCTTCCAGGGTCAGTAGCATCTGGCTGGCTGGCAATCTTTGGTACCTTGGTCTTCCCATCACACAATAATGCCCTCCCCTTTCTCTTCCAGATTCTATTGACTTCTGGCTTCTGACTCCTCCCCCTGGCTTTTTTCTGACTATGTCTGAATTTCTTCTGCTTATAAAGGACTCCAGTAATCTGGATTAAAGCCCACCCTCATTTAGGTGGGCCACACCTTAAATAAAATATCATCTTCAAGAGATCCTATTTACAATGGGTTTACACCCACATGAACGTGTATGAAGATTAGGAAAGTGTCTAAATTGGGGTGCATTATTCAATCTACAACAATATTAAACTTTAAAAACTTGTGTTACTATAATTAAGCATCACATGCTAGTTATCACCAAGATCCCTTCTAAAGGCCACAGTGACTTACTAATTAAACTTGAAAGTATCCTGCTGACTTTTTTTCTTCAGTTTTTTCCAGAATCTTTCTCTCACTAGCTCCACAATGACAAATCTCTTCTAATCATCATCTCTTATTTACATTACGGCAATAGTCTTCTAACTATTTTCTGTTTCTAGTCTTGCTTTCCTATACTTAATTCTCTACACAGCAGCCAGAATCAACATTTAAATTGTATATGAGGTCTGCTAAATCCTGCAATGACTTCCCGTCTCACTCAGAGTAAATGTTCAAGTCTTAAAATGGCTTAAGTGTCATCTGACACTTGTTTTTTCTCTGACCACATCTCCTCCTTATCTCTTCCTCTCTTTTTCCTAGCCACCCTCCTCTCATTGTTCTTTCTCATATACCACAGTCATGCTCACACCTCTGGCTTTTCACATTAATTCTCTCTGCCTGGAATGTTCTTTACTGAGAGTTTGCAGGGTTATTCCCTTCCTCCTTCAAGTTTTGGTTAAATGTCATATACTCAGTAAGGTCTTTACTGACTACTATGCCTAAAAAAAATGCATCCTGTTCTAATATCTGGTCCTTTGCTCTCATTTTTCCAGAATATTTAAAACTTTCTAATTTGCTTTAATTTACCTAATCATAATATCAGTGTTTGTTGTCTGTCATCTACAGTTATATTAGAATATATATAGTAAACCTTAAATTAATATTTTTGAAGAGGGCATAAAAGAAAAGGAAGAAGGAAGGGAGGGAGGGAGGGAGGAAGGAAGGAAGGAAGGGAGGGAGGGAGGGAGGAAGGAAGGAAGGGAGGGAGGGGAGCCTAAAAGGGAGTAGAAACTGGTAAACTTGTTCGTAAATCTCTTAAGTGTAGACCATAGGAACAAATCAATAATAATGATTAATAGGAGGAGATCGGTCTAACATACCTGATACTGATAACATGAAAACGATAGGCAGAGATTAGTGTTTTCACATTTTAAGCTTGCATTGTTATATTACTTAAGAGAGATGTTGAGTAAATTTAGATATTGTTAAGACTAGAATGTGTTTTAAAATGTAAAGATATTGTGGTAGTTTGAGGCCTTTATGGACCCCAGAGAAGATCATGTCCTTAGAGCTAATCCATTCCTATGGTTGTGAAAGTATTGTAGGTGGTACCTTTTGATTAGAATACTTCAGTCTAGGGCCTTTGGCTAGATTACTTCAGTAAGGCTTGTCTCAGAGTGGGTCTTTATCCCCTTACTGGAGTCCTTTATAAATGGATGAATATAGAGAAAAAAAGACACAGGAGCTCAGAGAGGAACCCAAAGTAGGTGATCGATAAACCCCCAATTCTCGTATATTGCTGTTGACAGCTTTTAGCAAACTAAAACAGATTTCCATAAAGAAAATAAAATATTACCAGACAAAAAATAACATAAGCAAAGATGAATTTGACAGAAACTACAACATAGTGAGGAATTTTTCAGATATCTTCCTTATAAACTGAACATCAAGAATATAAAACAGTAGTAAGACTGTCAAACATACAAAATGTGAAATTATCCATCTCCCTTGTGAATATATATAAAGTCTTCATAAAACAAAGAAAAAAATAATTTTCAATCACAAAGGATATCTACATAACAAAGAATATCTTAAATAACATATGCTCCCTTATTAAAATGAAAGTGTCCAAATAGTACATAAACACACATCTAAATATGAACAACGCACTTCAGAAAAATTGACTATCAAAGAATAAATTACCATAGAAGTTATGAATCATAACTGAATAAGAATGAAAACAAAATGTGTGAAATGCCTCTAAAGCAGTAGTTAAAAGGAAATATATAACCACAAAACAAGACAAAAATTAATGAGCCAAGTGTCCAAATCAAGAAGTGAAAAACTGAACAACAGAGAAAAACCAAAGAAGGAGATTAAAATGGTAAGAGCAGAAACTAATTGTAAAAAAGAAGAAAAAAATAGAGAAGATAAACAAAACCAGATACTTTAAAAATAAAATAATAAAAAAAGCAAAAGAATAAAAGACAATATTGATATCAAAATTAAGGACATAAATAATTTAGGAAAATTTAAGTGTACATAATGAAATATAAAGTAGAAATTTGGAAAAAAAAGAAAATACTATGGAAAAATGTTGTTAATTAATTTGAGAATTATATTAAAAGGACATTTTTCCAGAAAATTATTAACAAACTTAATTCAAGAATAATAGAAACACAAAATAGAACTATAACCTTTACAAAATTGAATCAATAGCAAAACTCTACCAATATACAATGGATGAGACCCTAATAGATTTAAATGATTTTTAGCAAGCTCATAGGAATTCTTCCATAGATGAAAGAAAGAAAAGAAAATATACCTTAAATGTATTGTATTTGGCTGTGATGACCTTAATGCCAACACTGGAAAAGGACAATCCAAGAAAGCAATATTTATAGACCTACTGGCTTATGAGCAAGATGTAAAATATCAATTAAAATAATAAAAAAACAGAACCCATAAACAATAAAAATATATATATAAACAAAAAGTCTTTATACTTGAAAGCAATGATGTTAAGATGTTATGGTATTCAAAAACCTATCAATGTAGCTCAATACATTAAGATATTAATAAAGAAAATATATATACTTATATCATTAGGTACAGGAAGATCCATAATGTTGACATAATGTTCATGTTTTATGAAACATCCTTAGCAAATTGACAATAGATGAATCTTAGAACATTTCAAGTGATGGTAGAGTGAGGAAGATGAAAATCCTCTTAGTGATATGGGTATGTCATATCATTCTTAAGTTTTTCAACATGTGTGAATGATATAAAAGCTTGCAATCATTTTGAAAAGACTTCAAGGTATCTTTTTAAATAAAATATCTCATTTGTTTGTTTCTGTCTACCTACCTACCACTTCTTAGTGGTATACTTAGAGACCTTATTATAATCTTGGATTGAGCCAAGATGTAGTAACTGGTGATCAACAAATAAGGGCAACTAGAAAAACAAGGCAATTTTTATTTATTTATTTATTTATTTAATTTTGTTTTTTTATATTATCTGGAAGTAATTTTAAATTTACAGAAAATTTGCAATAACAAAAAAATAGTCTAGAGAACACTCTTATAGTGCCCCCCCAAATTCATGTCCACCGAGAGCCTACAAATGTAACCTTCTTTGGAAATATGGTCTTTAAAGATGTAATCAAGCTAAGATGAGGTCAGACTAGATTAGGGTGGACCCAATATCCAATCTGCCTGGAGTCCTTATTAGAAGAGGGATATTTGAACAATGAGACACAGACATATAGAAAGAACACCATGGGATGAGGAAGGAGAGACTATAGTACCATTGGCAGGCACTAGAAACTAGAAGAGGCAGGAAGGATTCACCTCTAGGGACCTCAGAGAAAGCATGGGTCTGCCAGCACCTTGATTTCAGACATCTAGCCTCCAGAATAATAAGATAATAAATTGCTCTTGTTTAAGCCACCAGTTTTGTGGTAATTTTTTACAACAGCAGTCCTAGGAAACTAATACATATTTCATTACCAGATTCACCTGTTTTAGCCTTTAAAATGTTTCCCTTATAATTTGCTTCTCTCTATATATATACTTATAGATACACACGTGTGTATGTGTGGATAGATGGATGGATAGATAGATAGACAGATACAGATATATGTATATATGTGTATTTATAAGAATAAGGAAATTTTTCTTACATAACTAGATTAATTTATCAATTTCAGCAACTTTAACATTGACACAATATTGTTATCTAATCTGTCATTCATATTCCAGTTTTGTCAATTGACCCAATTATGTCCCTTTAGAATGTTTTCCCCTTCCAGTACAGTATCCAGTTTGGGGTCAAACATTGAATTTATTTGCCTGTGTCTTTTGCCTTCTTCAATCTGGAATCTTTCCACAGACTTTTTTTTCATTTAAGACATTGACCTTACCTAAAAAATACAATCTCCTCTCTTTTTTATGCTATTTTTTTGTAATGAGCATTGTCCACCATAATCCTTTCATTAGTTGTCCTAGGTGAGTCCAATGAACTGGAGACTGCTGAGACTCAGGACTCAACCAGCATATGAACAGCTAGAGATTTAAGTCTCTGGTACACATAGTTAACAAGTATGATGCTAATTATAAGGGGCTGAAGAACCATGCATAGGAAAATTATAAATGAGTCTCACCCCAATCAACTGCGGGGATAGATTATCACATATTCCAAAGAAAGGCCCACTGACAGAGTGTCAAATTCCTGGTATTGTCTGCCCTGCCTAGTGTCTAGATGTCTCTAGAGCCCTCGGGAGCCCCCCTGTTTGAGGCATTGTTTACTGTGGCAGTCAGTGAGAAATATCTTTTTAACAATAGAATGCTCTACATTTTGGATTTGTCTGAGGTTTCCTCATAATTAGATTCAGGTTATGCATTCTCAGCCAGAATACTGCATAGGGGAAGGCAAGCCATATCCATCTCTCCCTCAGTAGACATATTCATTTTGATCACATAATTAAGGTTATGCTGGTTTGAAGCTGTATGTACCACAGACAAACATGTTCTTAGAGCTAGCCCATTTCCTGTAGGTGTAAACCCATTCTACATAATACCTTTTGATAATGTTGTTCAGTTAAGGTTTGTTCTATCTCAGTCGGGATGAGTCTTGATTCTACTACCAGTCCTTTTTAAGAGAATGAAATTCATAGAAAAATAATGAAAACCCTGGAATAAAAAGAAGAAACTCAGAAGAGAAGGGAGAGACCAGCAGATACCACCATGTGCTTTGCATGAGACAGAGAAGTCAAGAATTGCTGGCAGCCAGTCTTCAGGAAGAAAGCATTACCTTCAAGATGCCTTGATTTGGACATTTTCCCAGCCTCAAACTGTGAGTGAATAAGTTCCTGTTGTTTAAGTTGACCCATTTCGTGGTATTTGCTGGAGCAGCCTAAGAAACTAAAACAATGGTGTTTTCTGATTTACCCACTCTATAATTACTGTCTCCCCAGTTTCAATTAATAAACAATCTGTAGTAAACATCACCTCCATATTTTTTAGTTTGAGACTTAGAATTCTACTGTAAGCAATAGAGCTCCCTTTCCCCCAATCTATGTATTTATTTATTTACCTATTTATTTTCAATATAAATGAATGAATTCCTATTTTCATTACTGTTCCTCAGTATTTTAATTTTCAAATGATTCCAAATTTAGCCAGTGGGAGCTCCTTCAAGCAGGTTCCAGGGTTCTTGCTGCATGTTTGCATTATTTATTGAGTACTTCCTTCTTTTCTGGGATCACAATGTGTTCCAGGTTCATCTCCATCCTACCCTATCTCAGTTGCAGACACAGATTCTTCCCTGAGGAGCCTGGATCATTTTAGTTGGGATTGGTATTAGCCAAAATATTTTTAAAAATCTATTTTAAGGTATTAGAAAGCCTCTGACGTAAGCAGGATTTAAGGGGACAAGATCCTAATGAAGAGCAGAACTGCAATGAGGTGAGCTAACATTCTGGCCACTGTGCAAGAAACTGAGAGTTCAGAAAAAGGGACAGATAAAAGGGACAATACTAGGAAGCAGAGAAACAAGTAGAGCACTTGCAATTCCATGAGCATGAAAAAACAAATATTAGAGACTTAAGGGACCAAAATTTCTGTGAGAAGGAAGAAACCCAAAATTAAGCTTACCACTAGGAATGTTTTCCCTTAAATATATTTAAGATCACAGTAATAGCAGGGCAATTCCCTAGGAACATGTAATGAATCAAAGTAGATGGAGATTTTGCAAATGTACAACATAGCTAATCAGCTTAAACCAAGATTGATTAAAATTATAAGCCTCTATATCTGCCTAACAAAGGAAATGATGAATTCTCTCTGGAGGAAGAAAATATCACTCAGAGCCTCTATGGCTTGTCATACACAAGGATTAGCATTTAATATAAAATTACCAGACATGTCATGAGCCAGAACCACGTGATGGAAAGCCAAGAGAAACCATAGGCAGCAGGTAATCTATAAATTGGAGTTATCAGATAAGGGCTTGAAAATAACTTTCACTAAGAAGTTCAAGAAAATAAAAGGAAAGATGGAGAAGAAAAGATGGAGTTTTATACAAGAGCTTGGACTCTATAAAAATCAAATTAAAATGCTATGAATGAAAAGTAACAAGGTAAAAACATAATAGAAGATATTAACAGCAACACAGACAGTGAAGAAAGGGGGTTAATGAACTAAATACTGAATAACTGAATAGAAAGTGTCTAGAGAAAACAGAGTATAAAAAATGAAAATCATGGAAAGGAACCT
The DNA here is from genome assembly GCA_026826555.1 of Tolypeutes matacus. Taxonomy (NCBI): domain Eukaryota; kingdom Metazoa; phylum Chordata; class Mammalia; order Cingulata; family Chlamyphoridae; genus Tolypeutes; species Tolypeutes matacus. The sequence goes on from JAKSZT010053770.1 coordinate 21,396,586, forward strand.
GAAAGACATATGGGATACAGAATAATGATCTAATCAAAGTTTCAGAAAGAAAGGAAAGACACATTGGGGAAGAGGCTATATTGAAGTAATTACTAGTTAAATTTTTTCCAAAACCAATTAAGGAATTTAATCCAGACATCCAAATGGAACCCTAATCAGGATATATAAAAAGGAAACTACATTTAAGCCCATAAAAAAGAAAGAAAGAAAATGCTGAAAACCAAAACAATAAAAAAAAATTTCAAATAGGCAGAGGAAAGGATACATTACCTTTAAAGGAGACCATCAGGATTTAAAGCTGATATTTCTACACAAGCAATGACAGGCAGATGACAACTGAGTAACATCTTTAAAGTGATGAAATCCTGTAACTGCCAAGAAAAATACATAATTAAAAGACATGTAAGTTATGATTTATAAAGACGTTTTAGAATAAAAATAGAAAATGAGCCAAAATTAGGCACTTATTAAAAGAAATATTATTTTTCTGCACCTGGCATGATGCAGCCAGAGGGAATACACTTACCAATCGCTTTAAACAAATAGGAAGCTAGACAAAATATATGAAACAACAGTTTTGAGCACACAATAATGATCTCTAAGAGAAAGCATATGAGGTAACATCTATGATTGCCACAGCTACCTAGCTAGAGAGAGTATCCAGGACTCAAAGCAGGAAAAGAAAACCCAAATAGGTAGTCAGAATTCACAAGAAAGAATACTGGAGAGGAGGAAAATACACAGAGGAGACACCTTCACAGAGAAAAAGCTTCAAAGATCTTCAAAGAGGGCCTCTTGAGTCTTGGCTGAATATTGATCTGTACACATATGTGAGAAAGCTATGAAGCTAAGGGAAAAATATGCAAGGAGTAGTCAGAACAATCTTTGGGGCTCATACAACACTGGAAATATTTTATGTTCCTACCAGCTGTAGTAAGAAAATCCCTAATGTTTGAAGCATCAGGTAAAGTACTCACAAAAGCATTGCCTAATAGTAGGACCAAATTACCAAATAGTGGGGGGGACCTACAATTTAGGCATTCTGACACTCCTTCCTAAAGATTAAAAAGTTTGTGTGGGATGTGGTGGGAGGTGTGGGAGGTGGGCAACATGGGAATCCCAGTGGGTTCCGTGTAATATTTTAGGTAATCTAAGCACCTCTTAAAATATATGTATATATATATATATATATATATATATATATATATATATATA